>JAUCBJ010000922.1:0-50689 GCA_032718475.1 Nemertoderma westbladi | reverse complement strand
TGTGTGTACCCCAAAACGCACAGTAATGTATGGTAATTACATTGAAGGGGGTGTGTGTGTACCCAAAACGCACAGTAATGTATGGTAATTACATTGAAGGGGGTGTGTGTACCCAAAAAGCACAGTAATGTATGGTAATTACATTGAAGGGGGTGTGTGTACCCAAAACGCACAGTAATGTATGATAATTACATTGAAGGGGGTGTGTGTACCCAAAACGCACAGTAATGTATGATAATTACATTGAAGGGGTGTGTGTACCCAAAACGCACAGTAATGTATGGTAATTACATTGAAGGGGGTGTGTGTACCCAAAAAGCACAGTAATGTATGGTAATTACATTGAAGGGGGTGTGTGTACCCAAAACGCACAGTAATGTATGGTAATTACATTGAAGGGGGTGTGTGTACCCAAAACGCACAGTAATGTATGGTAATTACATTGAAGGGGGTGTGTGTACCCAAAAACGCACAGTAATGTATGGTAATTACATTGAAGGGGGTGTGTGTACCCAAAACGCACAGTAATGTATGGTAATTACATTGAAGGGGGTGTGTGTACCCAAAACGCACAGTAATGTATGGTAATTACATTGAAGGGGGTGTGTGTACCCAAAACGCACAGTAATGTATGGTAATTACATTGAAGGGGGTGTGTGTACCCAAAACGCACAGTAATGTATGGTAATTACATTGAAGGGGGTGTGTGTACCCAAAACGCACAGTAATGTATGGTAATTACATTGAAGGGGGTGTGTGTACCCAAAACGCACAGTAATGTATGGTAATTACATTGAAGGGGGTGTGTGTACCCAAAAAGCACAGTAATGTATGGTAATTACATTGAAGGGGGTGTGTGTACCCAAAACGCACAGTAATGTATGGTAATTACATTGAAGGGGGTGTGTGTACCCAAAACGCACAGTAATGTATGGTAATTACATTGAAGGGGGTGTGTGTACCCAAAACGCACAGTAATGTATGGTAATTACATTGAAGGGGGTGTGTGTACCCAAAACGCACAGTAATGTATGGTAATTACATTGAAGGGGGTGTGTGTACCCAAAACGCACAGTAATGTATGGTAATTACATTGAAGGGGGTGTGTGTACCCAAAACGCACAGTAATGTATGGTAATTACATTGAAGGGGGTGTGTGTACCCAAAAAGCACAGTAATGTATGGTAATTACATTGAAGGGGGTGTGTGTACCCAAAACGCACAGTAATGTATGGTAATTACATTGAAGGGGGTGTGTGTACCCAAAAAGCACAGTAATGTATGGTAATTACATTGAAGGGGGTGTGTGTACCCAAAACGCACAGTAATGTATGGTAATTACATTGAAGGGGGTGTGTGTACCCAAAACGCACAGTAATGTATGGTAATTACATTGAAGGGGGTGTGTGTACCCAAAACGCACAGTAATGTATGGTAATTACATTGAAGGGGGTGTGTGTACCCAAAAAGCACAGTAATGTATGGTAATTACATTGAAGGGGGTGTGTGTACCCAAAACGCACAGTAATGTATGGTAATTACATTGAAGGGGGTGTGTGTACCCAAAACGCACAGTAATGTATGGTAATTACATTGAAGGGGGTGTGTGTACCCAAAAAGCACAGTAATGTATGGTAATTACATTGAAGGGGGTGTGTGTACCCAAAACGCACAGTAATGTATGGTAATTACATTGAAGGGGGTGTGTGTACCCAAAACGCACAGTAATGTATGGTAATTACATTGAAGGGGGTGTGTGTACCCAAAACGCACAGTAATGTATGGTAATTACATTGAAGGGGGTGTGTGTACCCAAAACGCACAGTAATGTATGGTAATTACATTGAAGGGGGTGTGTGTACCCAAAACGCACAGTAATGTATGGTAATTACATTGAAGGGGGTGTGTGTACCCAAAAAGCACAGTAATGTATGATAATTACATTGAAGGGGGTGTGTGTACCCAAAACGCACAGTAATGTATGATAATTACATTGAAGGGGGTGTGTGTACCCAAAACGCACAGTAATGT
Organism: Nemertoderma westbladi; assembly: GCA_032718475.1. NCBI lineage: Eukaryota > Metazoa > Xenacoelomorpha > Nemertodermatida > Nemertodermatidae > Nemertoderma > Nemertoderma westbladi. Next base: position 48,658 of record JAUCBJ010000922.1, on the reverse strand, counting down.
ATGGTAATTACATTGAAGGGGGTGTGTGTACCCAAAAAGCACAGTAATGTATGGTAATTACATTGAAGGGGGTGTGTGTACCCAAAACGCACAGTAATGTATGGTAATTACATTGAAGGGGGTGTGTGTACCCAAAACGCACAGTAATGTATGGTAATTACATTGAAGGGGGTGTGTGTACCCAAAACGCACAGTAATGTATGGTAATTACATTGAAGGGGGTGTGTGTACCCAAAAAGCACAGTAATGTATGGTAATTACATTGAAGGGGGTGTGTGTACCCAAAACGCACAGTAATGTATGGTAATTACATTGAAGGGGGTGTGTGTACCCAAAACGCACAGTAATGTATGGTAATTACATTGAAGGGGGTGTGTGTACCCAAAAAGCACAGTAATGTATGGTAATTACATTGAAGGGGGTGTGTGTACCCAAAACGCACAGTAATGTATGGTAATTACATTGAAGGGGGTGTGTGTACCCAAAAAGCACAGTAATGTATGGTAATTACATTGAAGGGGGTGTGTGTACCCAAAACGCACAGTAATGTATGGTAATTACATTGAAGGGGGTGTGTGTACCCAAAACGCACAGTAATGTATGGTAATTACATTGAAGGGGGTGTGTGTACCCAAAACGCACAGTAATGTATGGTAATTACATTGAAGGGGGTGTGTGTACCCAAAACGCACAGTAATGTATGGTAATTACATTGAAGGGGGTGTGTGTACCCAAAACGCACAGTAATGTATGGTAATTACATTGAAGGGGGTGTGTGTACCCAAAACGCACAGTAATGTATGGTAATTACATTGAAGGGGGTGTGTGTACCCAAAACGCACAGTAATGTATGGTAATTACATTGAAGGGGGTGTGTGTACCCAAAAAGCACAGTAATGTATGATAATTACATTGAAGGGGGTGTGTGTACCCAAAACGCACAGTAATGTATGGTAATTACATTGAAGGGGGTGTGTGTACCCAAAACGCACAGTAATGTATGGTAATTACATTGAAGGGGGTGTGTGTACCCAAAACGCACAGTAATGTATGGTAATTACATTGAAGGGGGTGTGTGTACCCAAAACGCACAGTAATGTATGGTAATTACATTGAAGGGGGTGTGTGTACCCAAAACGCACAGTAATGTATGGTAATTACATTGAAGGGGGTGTGTGTACCCAAAACGCACAGTAATGTATGGTAATTACATTGAAGGGGGTGTGTGTACCCAAAAAGCACAGTAATGTATGGTAATTACATTGAAGGGGGTGTGTGTACCCAAAACGCACAGTAATGTATGGTAATTACATTGAAGGGGGTGTGTGTACCCAAAAAGCACAGTAATGTATGGTAATTACATTGAAGGGGGTGTGTGTACCCAAAAAGCACAGTAATGTATGGTAATTACATTGAAGGGGGTGTGTGTACCCAAAAAGCACAGTAATGTATGGTAATTACATTGAAGGGGGTGTGTGTACCCAAAACGCACAGTAATGTATGGTAATTACATTGAAGTGGGTGTGTGTACCCAAAAAGCACAGTAATGTATGGTAATTACATTGAAGGGGGTGTGTGTACCCAAAAAGCACAGTAATGTATGGTAATTACATTGAAGGGGGTGTGTGTACCCAAAAAGCACAGTAATGTATGGTAATTACATTGAAGGGGGTGTGTGTACCCAAAACGCACAGTAATGTATGGTAATTACGTTGAAGGGGGTGTGTGTACCCAAAAAGCACAGTAATGTATGGTAATTACATTGAAGGGGGTGTGTGTACCCAAAAAGCACAGTAATGTATGGTAATTACATTGAAGGGGGTGTGTGTACCCAAAAAGCACAGTAATGTATGGTAATTACATTGAAGGGGGTGTGTGTACCCAAAAAGCACAGTAATGTATGGTAATTACATTGAAGGGGGTGTGTGTACCCAAAACGCACAGTAATGTATGATAATTACATTGAAGGGGGTGTGTGTACCCAAAACGCACAGTAATGTATGGTAATTACATTGAAGGGGGTGTGTGTACCCAAAACGCACAGTAATGTATGGTAATTACATTGAAGGGGGTGTGTGTACCCAAAAAGCACAGTAATGTATGATAATTACATTGAAGGGGGTGTGTGTACCCAAAACGCACAGTAATGTATGGTAATTACATTGAAGTGGGTGTGTGTACCCAAAAAGCACAGTAATGTATGGTAATTACATTGAAGGGGGTGTGTGTACCCAAAAAGCACAGTAATGTATGGTAATTACATTGAAGGGGGTGTGTGTACCCAAAAAGCACAGTAATGTATGGTAATTACATTGAAGGGGGTGTGTGTACCCAAAACGCACAGTAATGTATGGTAATTACGTTGAAGGGGGTGTGTGTACCCAAAAAGCACAGTAATGTATGATAATTACATTGAAGGGGGTGTGTGCACCCAAAAAGCACAGTAATGTATGGTAATTACATTGAAGGGGGTGTGTGTACCCAAAAAGCACAGTAATGTATGGTAATTACATTGAAGGGGGTGTGTGTACCCAAAACGCACAGTAATGTATGGTAATTACATTGAAGGGGGTGTGTGTACCCAAAAAGCACAGTAATGTATGGTAATTACATTGAAGGGGGTGTGTGTACCCAAAACGCACAGTAATGTATGGTAATTACATTGAAGGGGGTGTGTGTACCCAAAACGCACAGTAATGTATGGTAATTACATTGAAGGGGGTGTGTGTACCCAAAACGCACAGTAATGTATGATAATTACATTGAAGGGGGTGTGTGTACCCAAAACGCACAGTAATGTATGATAATTACATTGAAGGGGGTGTGTGTACCCAAAACGCACAGTAATGTATGGTAATTACATTGAAGGGGGTGTGTGTACCCAAAACGCACAGTAATGTATGGTAATTACATTGAAGGGGGTGTGTGTACCCAAAAAGCACAGTAATGTATGGTAATTACATTGAAGGGGGTGTGTGTACCCAAAAAGCACAGTAATGTATGGTAATTACATTGAAGGGGGTGTGTGTACCCAAAAAGCACAGTAATGTATGGTAATTACATTGAAGGGGGTGTGTGTACCCAAAAAGCACAGTAATGTATGGTAATTACATTGAAGGGGGTGTGTGTACCCAAAAAGCACAGTAATGTATGGTAATTACATTGAAGGGGGTGTGTGTACCCAAAACGCACAGTAATGTATGGTAATTACATTGAAGGGGGTGTGTGTACCCAAAACGCACAGTAATGTATGGTAATTACATTGAAGTGGGTGTGTGTACCCAAAAAGCACAGTAATGTATGGTAATTACATTGAAGGGGGTGTGTGTACCCAAAAAGCACAGTAATGTATGGTAATTACATTGAAGGGGGTGTGTGTACCCAAAAAGCACAGTAATGTATGGTAATTACATTGAAGGGGGTGTGTGTACCCAAAACGCACAGTAATGTATGGTAATTACATTGAAGGGGGTGTGTGTACCCAAAACGCACAGTAATGTATGGTAATTACATTGAAGGGGGTGTGTGTACCCAAAACGCACAGTAATGTATGGTAATTACATTGAAGGGGGTGTGTGTACCCAAAACGCACAGTAATGTATGATAATTACATTGAAGGGGGTGTGTGTACCCAAAACGCACAGTAATGTATGATAATTACATTGAAGGGGGTGTGTGTACCCAAAACGCACAGTAATGTATGGTAATTACATTGAAGGGGGTGTGTGTACCCAAAAAGCACAGTAATGTATGGTAATTACATTGAAGGGGGTGTGTGTACCCAAAACGCACAGTAATGTATGGTAATTACATTGAAGGGGGTGTGTGTACCCAAAACGCACAGTAATGTATGATAATTACATTGAAGGGGGTGTGTGTACCCAAAACGCACAGTAATGTATGGTAATTACATTGAAGGGGGTGTGTGTACCCAAAAAGCACAGTAATGTATGGTAATTACATTGAAGGGGGTGTGTGTACCCAAAACGCACAGTAATGTATGGTAATTACATAGAAGGGGGTGTGTGTACCCAAAACGCACAGTAATGTATGGTAATTACATTGAAGGGGGTGTGTGTACCCAAAACGCACAGTAATGTATGGTAATTACATTGAAGGGGGTGTGTGTACCCAAAACGCACAGTAATGTATGGTAATTACATAGAAGGGGGTGTGTGTACCCAAAACGCACAGTAATGTATGGTAATTACATTGAAGGGGGTGTGTGTACCCAAAACGCACAGTAATGTATGGTAATTACATTGAAGGGGGTGTGTGTACCCAAAACGCACAGTAATGTATGATAATTACATTGAAGGGGGTGTGTGTACCCAAAACGCACAGTAATGTATGATAATTACATTGAAGGGGGTGTGTGTACCCAAAACGCACAGTAATGTATGGTAATTACATTGAAGGGGGTGTGTGTACCCAAAAAGCACAGTAATGTATGATAATTACATTGAAGGGGGTGTGTGTACCCAAAACGCACAGTAATGTATGGTAATTACATTGAAGGGGGTGTGTGTACCCAAAAAGCACAGTAATGTATGGTAATTACATTGAAGGGGGTGTGTGTACCCAAAAAGCACAGTAATGTATGATAATTACATTGAAGGGGGTGTGTGTACCCAAAAAGCACAGTAATGTATGGTAATTACATTGAAGGGGGTGTGTGTACCCAAAACGCACAGTAATGTATGGTAATTACATTGAAGGGGGTGTGTGTACCCAAAACGCACAGTAATGTATGGTAATTACGTTAGTTAAATGTATATTAGTTGTACGTGAGTAAAGCTCCAGGAAGCCAGAGAACGATTCGTGACACTAGGATTGAAAGAGGAGAATATAGTTGCAGGCTAGCGGTTCCTTGGGGGGTTTGTGGGCGCAGATTCCGAACGCTTCTCCTACTTGGACGAGAAGGTAAAGCAATGGGTGTCACATATCGAGATCCTGGCAGATGCCGCAAAGGTTTATCCACAAGAGTCCCGAGCGGCCTTAACAAAATCGTTACAAGCTGAATGGGATTTCTCAATGAGGGTTTTCGATGTAGATCTGGACACCTACCAGCCCCTACGTAATGCCCTGCTATCTCGATTCTTGCCCGCCCTTTTTGGAGTTCCTGTACCGCATACAGACAATGAGCTGCTTCTTCAGCCTGTCCTCACGGGGGGCTGGGGCTAAGAGAACCGATTCGACGGGCAGCGACAGCGTTCCAGACATCTAAGGAGGGGACGGCCGCCGTTGCCTCTCCCTTGTCAATCGCAGACTTTGTCTCTGCACTACAGGATGTCACCCGCCGGAATCGCAAAGTGGAGGACGAGAGGGCTGTAGAGGTGCAGACTCGGGTGCTGGAGCGGATGAATCCAGAGAGACAGCGCAAGGTAAGGAGACAACTGGAGTCAAAAACAGCGGCTTGGCTAAGTGTGACGCCATCCAAGGTCCACCAGACTGACCTGTCGGCTGAGACCTTTAGAGACTCGTTATGTCTCCGCTACGGATACACCCCTCCACTACTCCCCTCCCTTTGCGATGGCTGCGGTGCCGAGTTTACGGTAGAACACGCCCTCAATTGCCGTAAGGGTGGACTCGTCATTCGTCGGCACGACGAGATGAGGGATGTGGTAGGCGAGCTGTGTGCGAAGGTATAGGGGGAGAGCGCTGTTAGGCGGGAGGTAGTGTTGCGGGAGGGGCAGTACTTGTGTGAGGCAGGGGTCAGAACTGATCTAGTTGGCCGTGGTGTGTGGGAGCCGCAGAGGGAGGCGTCGTTTGACATATGCGTTGTAAACGCTGACGCTCCCTCCTATCACAACCGCTCCACGGACAATATATTGCGGGCGAAAGAGAGTTCGAAGAAGCACCACAGAATCACTGAGCAGCTTCGACTCACCTTCACTCCACTCGCGGTCACTGCTGACGGCTGCTTCCTGCACCACCTTGCGATAAACCTCTCCTGTAAGGAGGGATGGAAGGAGAAGCCTAGTGGTTCGGTATTGGGGTGGGTGAGGGCGCGGCTTTCTATCGCCTTGGTCCGGGCAGTGGGTCTTTGTTTGAGGGGTGGGCGGAGGTCGTGGCGGCCAACAGGGCTTGACGATGGTGCAGGGATGTGGGCGGTGCGTTAGAAGAGGGAGAATTCAGCGAGGCTCGAGAGGATCTTGCTGCTCTGGAGAAGGATTACGAGGAGGTTGGAGTTTATAGTGGTGGAGCCGAAGATGAGGAGGAAGAGGAGGAATATTAGATGTACACTTTACAAACTCTATTCATTCAGCCGTCACTACTAGAAATATGCAACTCTTGGGTGTTTATATTAATATTAATTACTACTAATTTTAGTTATGTACGGGATTATTTGCCAATTAATTTAATCATAAAATATAATACAATTTGTTTAGAACCTTAAACACTTATTTTATGAGTTGGTAAGCAACAGCAGAATGCCTATCCAATATCTATATTGTGTAGCTATTCATACTTAAACAAAATGTTCCAGAACATCGTGTATTTATTAAATATAATAAATGGCCTTCAGCGAAGGATAATTATTGCAATCTTTGAACGCCTATATCTCAGCATTTTCTCAACGAAATTCAGATATTGTTACATATTTGGAATCCTTGCAACGCAAGCTTTCTAATGATATGAAAAAATTACGACTAATGCGAAGAATGGCCACGATACGGAGGGTGCGATTTCGCAAAATACACTTTTTTAAAACGCCTATAAAAAAATTTAAAGGCAAAATCGAAAATTCCGGCTTCATGGGGTCAACCACGGTGTGTGGAACTAGTTGTGTTTCAAAGTTCAAGCAATATGATAAAGATTTGTAGAAAAATCTGGGACGGACACCCCCGGTCCGTGTCATCGGAAAATGACACTATATTACGGGACATGGTGTAATAGAATGCAAAAGAACGTACAAGCCAATGGAATTAGAGTAGAATGAATTAACCAATCCTATAGGTTGTTGCGTGAATGCTGACGATTGGTTATAGAGCTGTTGCGCCGTTGCGGTGTTGCGCGTTTTTATATTTTTACTTACTTCAGTACTTGGAGAATCATTATTTTAAATTTTACCTTGTCACATTGGCTTTATCTCATCCCGCGAATATTCACATATTATCCCGCTGCACTTAGTTATGGAATATATTAATAGGTATACAATAGTCCTTTTTGTAAGAATATTTGTATGTAATTTATATACTGTAGATTGGAATAAAGTTCGCAATAGGCCTAATAAGAATAAAGTTCGCAGTGATAGGAACGAAGGTGGCAATAATTATATTAATCTGTACACCCCCAGTCGTGGTAAATCAGCAAGCAATACTATAAAATATATTTAATTTAATTCTTAAAATAACAAAAAATAATATATACTACTACTACTACTAGGATCGGCATGCTGCATTGCAGCTGCATTTTTAAGAATGCTGTGCCGGCTTATCGACAAAATTGCACCGCCACAACTCCCTATCACCTTATATTAATCTGTACACCCCCAGTCGTGGTAAATCAGCAAGCAATACTATAAAATATATTTAATTTAATTCTTAAAATAACAAAAAATAATATATACTACTACTACTACTAGGATCGGCATGCTGCATTGCAGCTGCATTTTTAAGAATGCTGTGCCGGCTTATCGACAAAATTGCACCGCCACAACTCCCTATCACCCATGACATTTGCTAGATCATCCGCATCTTCAAGGCCAGTGTCCCAAGAATGCGTCTCAAGAAAGTCATGGGCTGTCCACCATGCTTATTCACTCCATGAGGCTGCCAAAGTACAAGATGATGCACTGGCTGGTCCTCACGGCGAAACCAATGTCTTGCAAAGCGGAGGCGATTTTGTTCTAGTGTCAAGCTTGGGGGAACCAATGAGACACCTCCAATGTTATATAGTGTCTGGTTGGATATGTGTGCATTGTACTTGACACAATGAACCCGGCGTAGCATTCTTGTGAATGTGCCATCCAGAGATTTGGTGTTCTCAGCAGTTAGAGCCCAGCATGGACTCCCATAGAGGAGTACTGGAACTACTGCTGCTCTAAATAATCGGACCTTAAGTTTCCGATTAATTCTCGGCGACTTCCAAATCCTGGAAAGCCTATTCAAGGCTGCCCATGCCTTTCCCTTACGTATTCGAAGGTCCTCACCTGACTTCCGGATCCATGATCCCAGGTAACAGAAGTCATCCACATGCTCAAGCATACCATCTTTTGAGCTTATGCTCATCCGATCAGAGACTTGCTGAGGACTTCCCAAGTTAACTGTCAAAATTTTGGTCTTTCTGGAGTTAATAAAAAGACCAACACTAGAAGCAGCATGTTCTAATGAGCTGAGGAGCTGTTGGGCTCCCTCTAGTGATTCTGAGAGTACTCCTAAGTCATCAGCAAAGTCTAGATCAGTTAGGTATGTAAAAGCTTCTGTGGGATATAACTGGCCCCTTTTGCTTCGCAATCCAGTTTCCCCCCAGGCGCTGGAATACTCTAAAAAGGTTCTCTAACTGTATATATATTCCCCTCGCCCGCAAGGTACCGTTACAGGTGTTTTAACGGACATAAAAGTAATTCTGCTATATACGTGTTTTGGCGGACATGGTAAGGCAAAAAACCTGTAATGCACCAACTACCTTTCACAGCTTAGCCGTGATGATTCATATTACGACATCTAACAGCTGGTTGCTGACATGGAAACAGCCATTGGACGCATGGTTCTTTGTTTGGCTTGAGCCAATCAGAGCGATTTTTCCTGTCGACGTGTAGCTTTTCAGCCGATCATAAGGAGAGTGTTCAGTCTTACTGCTCTTACTTGATACTTTGTTGTTATTGCTGTCTAAGCCAGAAACACCGGCCTTTTGGTAAGAACTATAGTAAACTGCTTGAATTATCGAAAGTATAAACTGTTACCTAACTTAACGAACGAACTCACTAACTCACTTAATTTAATTGCATTAATCATATTGTTTGTACTGTTATTTTACCGTCAGTTATTAATTGTACCTATTTGTTGATGGAAATATTGCTCTTTGGATAATCCGGATAAATCACCCAAATTCCCAATTTTCTTGATACACTACAGGTTAGAGAGACCGGCTATACATAACAATTGCGATTTATATTAATGTGGTGTGTATTGAATCCAATGTTATTTAGCAGACCCTACGTGAGTCAATTGCTGCTCTCTTTATGTATGATCAAATATACTGACGGTCGGCAGAATAGTGTGTATGATTGTGAGTGGTAACAAAGTATTTCCTAAAGAATACGCTTTATACTTCAATCATAAGCAGTATCGTTGCGTTTTAGTATAAGTCTTAGTTCTGTTTAAATAGATAAAGCGCCACGTCCTAAAGGAACTGTTAATATTTCCCGAAAGCCAATAATATCTGTCAGAGATTAATTATTAACGATCTATCGAATAATACAGTAGGTATACACTGCAACCTTACACTGCAATAATACAATTTAAGCAGCCGAATTCAGCCTCCCGGGTGTAGATCCATCGGGTGAATGATCGCGCATGGGCTGACTTCGGGTAATGTTTTGTGTATTAGCATAAAATATTGTCGTATGCTAAAGGTGTTTTAATTAACTAGAAGACATATAAATTTTGGCAGGTTAAACTGCTAAAGGTCTTCAAAAGCGCGAACAAGGTACTTGGCAGGATTTCATCGACTTCTGGAGCCAGTAGGTGGAGTTATCATCACCCTATCATCATTATGATGATCTAAGGACATCCGTAGAACATAGTCAACAATAATTATGAACAAGAATGGTGCAAGTGTGTCTGCCTGGAGGACGCCCCATAACACTTGAAATGGTTCTGTGTCACCGTCAACAGTAGACACAAATGTTGTCGAACCATCGTATACTGATCTGATTGCTGCAATAATTTCATCAGGAATCCCATATAATGAAAGTATGCTGAACATACGTGAGCGAGAAACTGAATCAAAGGCCTTGAAGAAGTCAACAAAGATAACAGCCAGATGCCTGTCTTTCTTTTTTGATAACTCTTCAATTATCCTTCTAAGTGCCAAAATGGGCTCCATGGTCCCACGACCTTTACGGAACCCATTCTGATTTCCACGGAGCATTCTCTCAATGGGATCCCTGATGCGATTTAATAGAATTCTATTGTATAGCTTTGCAGCAATCGAGATCAATGAGATTCCCCGAAAAGAACCATAGAGTGTTAGGTTGCCCTTCTTGGGAACTGGCACCAACTTATTTGTTTTCATTTCTTGTGGGACTCTTGTTGTTCGGTACATGTCTACTATGATGGGATAGATGAGCTTTAAACACTCAGGTATTTTAAAGACCTCAGGGGGAACACCATCTACTCCACTGGCACGATTGGCCTTAATGCTCTTTGCAGCAGCCTTCACTTCTGCAAAGGAGATATGGGAATATCTGGGAGTACAGACTCAGACACTTTTACTTCTATAAAGTTATCAGGCAATACCCTGTCATTATTGAGGAGCTTTTCAAAGTGGGCCTTCCAACCATTGAGGCGATCGGCTGGTGATTCAGCCTTAACCTTGGTGGTTGGTTGGCTTTTTCGACCAGCAAGCAAGTTAATCGATCTCCATGCCTGGGATGATTTGCCTGCTGTCGTCAGCATCATTGGTGGCATCAACCTGTTGGTTTATTAGCTCCTGTAAATTAACTAAATTAAATTTTGTTTACTAAATTAATTGTAAATTAACTGAACTGCCCGTTCAGGGACCTACTGATGCAGCCTTAACTGCATTTTTGGCCGCTGTAGTCTGTTTGAGTCGGGACTCTGTCTGCGCCTAGTAGAGGTCATTTCGGCACTTCTGAATTTTGTTGTCAGTCCAGGGGGACCGTTTCCTGTTTCGAGGGTATACAGGAACTGTTTCTGCAGCTGCTAATTTAACTGCCTCTGTGAAGGCAGTATATCCCTCACAGTGATCTGCCGCCTCAGAGGCAAGAACCTCATACCTGTTGCTCATTTGTAGTGTGAAGCTGGATCTCATACTTGGCTGTTGCAACAGTGAGGACCAGTCATGCCGCGGCAAGGCAGATTTCGTTGTTCTGCTAGCACGCAGACTAAATCTTACCTTGGCCACAATAAGGCGGTGATCACTGGAGAAGGGTCGTAGTGTAAATGCATTACATTCTTGTATAGAGCGCCTGTATTTCCTACGAAACAGTGGTATGGTCTATCTGGGACTTGTGACCACTGGGTCCACTATGAGTCCATAGCTTTCCAGTTCGCTTCTTGAACTGGGTTCCAGCCGAAAACAATCAATTTCCAGAGATAAAATCCTGAAGATGGACGGAATTTCGGTTAACACTATTGCTATAGACCCAGGGCGATGTAGGTGATTGATGCAGACTTCCATTAAAGTCTCCCAGGAATGTTAAGAATGCATGCTGATCCACTCCATCAGTAGCTGCTTGTAGATTCTGGTAGAAATTTTCCACCTCCTCTACAGGGGCAACAAGAGTTGGAGAGTAGCACACAATCAGAACCACCTTAGGAAACTTCTTAGCCAGTCTTCCAGAACATGAGAAGTGGCAACGGATGATGCGGTTAGTGATTTGGTCTATTTTGTCCAATGCTGCATGTGCAGTTGGATTCATCAATAGACCAATTCCACCATTGCCACTATCATCTGCTGAAGCGAGGGCGAGTCGCCAACCGCCCCCCCATGTCCTTAATGAGAACCTCATCAGTCTGTCCAGTCTGCATTCGGTGCTCTTGAACACCCACTGCACTAAGAGAAAGCTTATCTACCAAGGCAGTCAGCTCACCTTGTCGCATTGGGGACCCGAGTGTTAGGGTGTTTATTGAGACTAGTCTACTGACTTGCCTCAGATTCACCAATGGCTTTGTTGGTCGGGGTGGGACATGAGAGTAGCCCCCAAATCCAGAATCCCTCTCCCCCTCACAATCTGGCCTCCCTGGTTACCCAGGGTTTGGGCCAGAAAGGTCATCAGGAAAGGGACTCAAAGAATTGTTTGCCGCTCTCTCAACAGTAGGGGGTGAGACAGGCAGCCGGTCAGGAGATAACTGACACCTGTGGGGCCGATTGTGTCAAGTCATTCCACTGGCCTCTAGTGGCTGGACCTCCGCATTACTAATGTAATCCATAGTGGGGGTTGGGGGTGCTTTTTTGCCGAGTCAGCTCTCGGGGCAAATACCACACCCTGATTTGCCATTCCACAGGGTGGGTGTCGCAGTGGAGTCAGATATGAGGCCCATCAGCCCATCACCCATATCTACTCTGGCGCACATGACCCACCATTGGCTGTGCAGCTCATCTGCTGGGTCATGATGCCCTGTACCCCTGCTGCCAGGTGCAGGTCGCAGTGAAGTGCACTCAGAGTGGACATGAGAACACTCTACTCCTGACCAGCCATTGGTAGATCACCATCTGCCTGGCCAGGCCATATACCCCTGCAGCCAAGTATATGGGTCCTTAATCCAGGACCAAGGGCGACCTTATCCCAGAACGAAGGGGGTCCTAGCTACAGGACCAGATTTGCCCCAGTAAGAGGGTCTATGCAGCTACAGGTGGCACCACCTTTATGCTGCATGGAGGTGGCAAGTTTTCTTGATCAATGACCTAGAATACCTGACCTGACTTATATAGGGTAGCTAGAGATTGGCTAGAGTTGATAAAGGGGGTTCTGTGGGCAAGTAAGGGCGTGGTATCGGTCGCTAGACGAGTTGAGACATAATGTACAGATACATTCTGAATAATTGGAATATAATTATCCTTTGAAATTCCATAGGAACATAGTTCGCAATTAGAGGAACAAAGTTCGCTACCCATTCGAACTAAATTCGCAAGATTGGAATAGGAACAAAAGTCGCAAAATATCAATATGAACAACATTTGCGCCACCTCAGAAAGATTTAGTCTAAAAATAGCAATCCATCCTGCTGTCCTGGCACTATACCGGTACTTAATAGTCTGACTGTGCATGTTGATAACAGCAAACTTTTGCCACTTTGACCGATAATTTCAATTTTCGGGCCCCCGTAAGTGCTATATTGCCTGGGTGGTCTTCTCCTCTTTCTTTCCAAACAGTGCTTACAGTCTGCGAGTCTGGCGCTGGCAGTATGCAGGTATGACGTGGCTGATTTTAGTTTGTATTTCTGTTACATGTACCGTACAGCCGTACCGGTACTACCCCGTCGCTAAACTTGTAAACTGCTATACTGGCAGATTGTACTGCCGACTGTACTACGGTGTACGGTACGGTATGGCCGTACTGCCGTAGGCTAAACACTGTAGGCCTATTGCTGTTATACCTGTATAGCTGTATACTGTTGCATTGTCCTGTTGTCTGACTGTCTTTCGCTGTACGCCTGTCTGGCTGTAGCTGTTTAGACTGTAGCACTGTAGGCCTATTTCCAGATTTCCGTTGCATTGTCCTTTTATCCGACTCACTGAGTCTGGCAATCATCCACTTACCCAAGACTGTGCAAGACAGCTATGTACATGTACAACTTTACCGAGAGCGTGACAATGCCCGATGCCCGACTCAATGATAAAGATGTAATGTACAGAACAATTTATTATAAAACGTAATTACAGTAGGCCTATACATAGGGCCTAGTACAGTAGTAAAGTAAATAATTAATAAACTAATAACTTACTGTAGGCAGGTAGGACTATTGTACCGTACCTATTTTTAGGTTATCGTTCATATGCGTACCGGTGGTTTTACAGTGGTGGTGTTTTCTAACCAAAACTAATCTCCATTACTTAATTAACGGAAAGGAGCAGGTTACAGTGGTGGGCTTTTCTAACCAAAACAATAAACAATATCTCAATAACATAGGGTATTTCATACTTATAGTCTTATTTTTGCAATACGAAAATACCAACGGTACGGATATGAACTATAACTTATTTTTACATTGCACACGGAGGTGAGATTTAACTGCAGATTTAAAAGAATGTTGATTATCTAGGTTTTTAATTTCATTAGGCAGAGCGTTCCAATTTTTAATGCCGTTAAAAAAGAAAGTATCATATTCAAAGGATTTACAATTCGGGAGGTAGAAGTTTGAAGCACTAGCTCTGGCATCTGGTACTGTAAGAGTGTGTATCGCGTACTCTGTTGAATTGTTGTTTTAGGTAATTGGGACATTTACCATTGTACACTTTATGCACATGGTAAAGGCGTAGCTGCTTAACTCTACTATCTAAGTTAAGTAGTCCAGATTCAGAAAAGTCATCTGGAGTTAGGTGGTGCCTAGGTTTGTAGTCTTTAATAAATCGTACTACTTTATTCTGAGCTACTTGTAATTTACATTTAAGCTGTTTGGTTAAGCCTTCATACCAAGAAGATCACGCATAGTCAATGTGACACTACTGACACTGTATTAAAGAAGAGCAAAGTAACTTGCGGGAGTCGGTGTGTAAACTATTTTTATTTCTGTATAGAAACCTAAGCCTACTGTTAACTTTCGAGAAAATATTTTTCACTGTACTTTCAGACTTTCTCCTGATAAGCAGTTATCCAATGTGGCGCCTAAATATTTAACTTCCTTTTTATTTTCAATCTTATGTCCATTACTAGTGACTTCAAACTTAGTTACCTTCTTTAACTTTCTTTTGGAACCAAACAAAATACTTTCAGTCTTACCGTAGTGAATGGATAGCTTATTATCAACCAACCACTCATTACAGGATTCTAGAACTGCACTTAACTGCTTAACTTTTGGGAAATATGGATAGGATCTTTATGAGAGAAAATAAGAGCACTGTCGTCGGCATATAAAATGAGTTTAAAATCGGGATCTATCAGTCTATACTACTTATCATATCATTTACATAGCATACAAAAAGCAGAGGACCTAATATACTGATATACTACCTTGCGGTACACCACAGGTTATCTCTTGTACAGTAGACTGCGATTTGCTAATGACTACAGTTTGACCTCTGTCTGACAGGTAGGACTTGAACCAGTCTATAGAACCTACACCCATCAGGCCTAACTTACCAAGCAGAATTTCGTGATCTACAGTATCTAAAGCCTTTTGTAGGTCCAACATTACCATACCAGTATATAAACCCTTTGCGTTATTACATCTAATTGTATCAGTTAAGTTAATAAGACAGGTGTCTGTAGAATATGATTTACGAAAACCGGACTGAAGTTCATAGATCAGATTTAGCCTACTAAGATGTGCTTCCAGCTGTCGAAAAACGGAACGTTCTAGAATTTTAGAAACAACAGTACAGTACAATACTTAAGATACTAACAGGTCTGTAATTACAGGGTTCTACTTTACTATTCTTTTTATACAGAGGAACAACCTTAGCTAATTTCAGTTCGTCTGGTACTACATTATCTACGATAGAGTAATTAATATAATAATAAAAGTAATAGGCACTTTAAGTACTTCAGCACCATCCTTAAGAAAACGGGCAGGTATTACTGTATTAGGTCTAGACCGGTACTTTTTGAGGCTGATAGGCTAAGTAGATTTTGAAAAACGAAATCCTCAGAAACGGGTTTTAAAAATAACTTTTCTGAATTTTGTAACTTTTCTAAATAAAAATTATTTAGAGTTTCGGACCCTATACTATATTTATTAGGCCTACTTGATAACGGTAACTTCTTAACTAAATTAGAGGCAACATTAGTAAAATAATTATTAAATAAATTACTAACTAGAGTATGATCATGAATCAGCTCTTTGTGTTTTTTTGTATTTTTTTTGGTAATATTGTGTTTTTTTTGGGTAATTCTGTAATTCGTAGGACCCGGAGTGGACTGATACGAGTTTGATCAGTTGGTGCTGGAACTTGTTATTTACATCATAAATTGCTATATTGTAACCGATGTGGCTCCGATGTGCCCCCGGTGTGGTCCGATGTGGTACCGATTGGGTCTGATGTGGCTTTTAGACGGACCCGGGTTAATTATTTTTAATTTCTGCTGCGTTTTATCAAACTCGAATATAGGGTACCTACGTTTAGGCCTATAGCAGCAGTACAGTCTGACAGTGTGCACACATCAGCACAGTAGACAGATAGAATCATAATTTTATTTATATTTATTATTCATTTCAAGGTCAATATTCGTATTTGTAAAACGAAAAGATAATTTGGACCACCCTTAACCTTAAGTGCTTATACGCCTAGCAGTCTAGGTGGTCTTCTCCCTCCAGCCCTCCCTTACGCCTTAGGTATAGGTATCTCGTACTTTCAGCTGGTTCAGTTCTGCCTGCAGTACAGCAGTATACAACATACAGGTAGGCCTATCTGGTATAGGTTTAGCTTTCCCCATAATCTGATAACTCCACCACTCACATTGCACGTGTCTGTGCTTCGCGCATAGGTAAGCCGTACAGCCATAACGGTACCGGACAACGTTCTCATCTCACGTTCTGACGTTAAAGATAAAGATATACCTGCAAAGGGAATCTGAAATATGGCTGACAATGACGAATTATCAACAGCCATTTTAAAGAGTAAATCAAAACCCAATCGGTGAGTCAGAGTCATGTTTAATCACTACAGGCTGACATGTACCGGTATCAGAAGGGGCCTATCGGTACCGGTATTGCAGCAGAAACAGTCAGTCAAACGGCCATAGTGTCAAATAGGGGACCCTCCTAATCTGCCTTTTATTTATTTCTTCCACGTTCTGACGTTGGAATTGTTAGAAGGTTCTATTTTTGATATCAAATATCTGAATATAATATTAAAATTAAACTGCAGAACTGTTAGGATTTAATATACTGGTAGGAGTGGTAGCGGTAATTACTTTAATTAGAATTAGCTAGGTAGGCCTATCTCGCAAGATCAGCAAGATCACAGCAAATCACAACGAACCAAATCACACGAGAGCACGCAAAAAATTATTATTTTTATTTTTTTTTAATCGTGTAGGCCTATTGATTTGGTTCCATCTGGGTAGTGGCTACCACTGGATCCTTTGCTTTTGCTTTACTTTTCAATTTTTTGTGATTTGGGTACCTATAATTTGGTGTGATTTGGTGTGGAGATTATTTTTTGTTATGATGGTTGACGGATCCAGCGAGGCAGAAAGGTAAACACGAAGCAGAGAAAAATGTATAGATACATACCGCGTGTAAGTTGGAAAAGTTAATCATAAAAAAGTAGCCTAAATAACTAAGTGAAGTTTAACTGTTTGACCTTCTCATTGCAGACTACTGGTGGAGGAAGCTATTAACGATGACAACTCAGTTGTGACTCTCTCCCAATCCAAAATGGACGAACTCCAACTATTCAGAGGGGATACAGTCCTCCTTAAAGGGAAGAAACGACGGGACACTGTCTGCATAGTGCTGTCAGACGAAACCTGCCCGAATGAGAAAGTCCGACTGAATCGGGTTGTCCGAAACAACTTGCGGGTGCGGTTGGCGGATGTTGTCAGCGTCCAAGCATGTCCGGATGTTAAGTATGGTAAACGAATACACGTTCTACCCATCGACGACACCATAGAGGGACTAACCGGAAACATATTTGATGTGTTTCTCAAGCCGTACTTCCTAGAAGCATATCGACCCGCCAGGAAGGGGGATATCTTCAAGGTCCGTGGAGGTATGCGATGGGTTGAGTTCAAGGTAGTCGAGACGGATCCCGCACCCTACTGCATCGTCGCTCCGGATACAGTGATCCACTGCGAAGGGGATCCAATAAAACGTGAAGATGAAGAGGAAAATCTTAACGAAGTTGGATACGATGATATAGGAGGATGTAGGTTAGTTGATAAACTATCGGTGTGGTTTAGTTGATAAACTATCGGTGTAGGTTAGTTAGTTGATAAACTATCGTGTGGTTTAGTTGATAAACTATCGGTGTAGGTTAGTTAGTTGATAAACTATCGGTGTAGGTTAGTTAGTTGATAAACTATTGGTGTAGGTTAGTTAGGCTAATTGATAAACTATTGGTGTAGGTTAGTTAGTGGATAAACTATCGGTGTAGGTTAGTTAATTGATAAACTATCGGTGTAGGTTAGTTAGTTGATAAACTATTGGTGTAGGTTAGTTAGTTGATAAACTATCGGTGTAGGTTAGTTAGTTGATAAACTATCGGTGTAGGTTAGTTAGTTGATAAACTATTGGTGTAGGTTAGTTAGTTGATAAACTATCGGTGTAGGTTAGTTAGTTGATAAACTGTCGGTGTAGGTAAGTTAGTTGATAAACTATTGGTGTAGGTTAGTTAGTTGATAAACTATCGGTGTAGGTTAGTTAGTTGATAAACTATCGGTGTAGGTTAGTTAGTGGATAAACTATCGGTGTAGGTTAGTTAGTTGATAAACTATCGGTGTAGGTTAGTTAGTTGATAAACTATCGGTGTAGGTTAGTTAGTTGATAAACTATCGGTGTAGGTTAGTTAATTGATAAACTATCGGTGTAGGTTAGTTAATTGATAAACTATTGGTGTAGGTTAGTTAATTGATAAACTATCGGTTTAGGTTAGTTAGTTGATAACTATTGGTGTAGGTTAGATAGTTGATGAACTATCGTTGTGGTTTAGTTGATAAACTATCAGTGTAGGTTAGTTAGTTGATAAACTTTCGGTGTAGGTTAGTTAGTTGATAAACTATTGGTGTAGGTTAGTTAGTTGATAAACTATCGGTGTAGGTTAGTTGATAAACTATTGGTGTAGGTTAGTTGATAAACTATCAGTGTAGGTTAGGCCTTGTTGATAAACTATCAGTGTAGGTTAGGCCTTGTTGATAAACTATCAGTGTAGGTTAGGCCTAAAACTATCGGTGTGGGTTAGTTGATTCACAACAAGTTGGCTGTACGGCCCTACGTTCACTGTATTAAAATTAATAACCCCTGATAACCCCCTGGTATATTGTCCTGGTTTCTCCTCATTTGGCATCGTACCATGGGCCCGTCCATCGTTGTTCCCGTCGGGCCCCGCGCCACCTATAGCTCCCCGTAAGCTGGTGGGTGGCCTTGGTACTTTGCGCCTCCTTGACCTGTGCCGACCCGTGTCCCTCGCCTCGTACTGATCCATGTTCTTCGCCTTGTATCGATCTGCTACCCCCCCCCCCTTTGATGGGTCTGGTGTGGTGGGCCAGTACCGCTCGCTCCATCACCACCTCCCGGACAGTGGACACATCCCGGATATCCCTCTCGCCGGGGTTTCCTGATAGGCTGCTCCCCCTCTCAGAACCTCATGTGGTCTACTATCCGGGTTCACTCATCATTGTTAATCTGTATGTCTGTGGACGTTTTGTACTGTGATGGGATCCGTGTTGGCCCTGGATTCCCGACTGTTTCACTGATTTAATGTGGTTTGTCAGGCGCCACCCCGGCTGCTATCCCGAGCTGATGGACTGAATTTTCCTATAGGGCCAGTATAGAAACTAGAGTTTATTGTTTTGACTTTGATGTGAATGTGACTATTGATGTTGGATTGCACTATCCTAGTAGTTGGATAGTACGCACAGTGTAGCATGGTGGTACTAGGCGATGCACACTCTTCTGGTGTTAAATGCAAACTACTGTCGAAATGCAGAGTGTAGCTTACTTATAATTGACATTATGGATGCCATCAATACACCAATGGTGACCTAGGGGTTGATACATATGACCCCCTCTCATTTGGTCATCCTACAGATCACGCCACTCGGCTATTCCCTAGGGCTATGTTGGCCCCTGGCTCACTTTAGGTGGAATGATTGGTCCACCTACTAGCTTCTAGCTTGCCTTGCTATAAGCGCATCACCTCTCCCTTCTCCTGGTAATATGTCACTTCCGGCATTTCTGGCCAATATTGGTAAATTGGCTCCCCCTCCCATTTTCGGGTTAGAATGCATAGTGGACTAACATTAGTTGATGAACTATCAGTGTATAGTATAGGTTAGTTGATAAACTATCAGTGTAGGTTTGTTGATAAACTATCGGAGGGTGTAGTAATGTTGATACCTAATATTTACTAATGCTGTTTACCTCTTGTTACAGGAAACAATTGGCTCAAATAAAGGAAATGGTAGAATTACCTTTACGACACCCGGCACTGTTTAAAGCGATTGGTGTTAAACCACCGAGGGGTATATTATTGTACGGACCTCCAGGGACTGGTAAAACATTGATAGCTAGAGCTGTTGCTAATGAGACAGGTAAGGTATAGGTAGAGCTGTAGCTAATGAGACAGGTATGGTATATGTAGAGCTGTCACTAATGAGACAGGTAATGTATATAGGTACATATGTAGCTAATGAGACAGGTAATGTATATAGGTACATATGTAGCTAATGAGATAAGAAAGGTATAGGTAGAGCTGTAGCTAATGAGACAGGTAAGGTATAGGTATAATAACCTAACACTACATTCAGACATTCTGACTTGGTATGCACCATGTGACGGGACATACCAGAGATACTGAAAATAACTGTAGAAACTGTTCAATGATCATGTTCAATGCACTAATGGTCAGACATTCTTCAGAGAGACTATACTGCTGTACTCTGGTACTGTAATAATTAATTTGGTGGTAATACCCTCCATGGAGGACCTGCAAAAAGCGAACACATATCGCATAAGAACTCTCCTATGCAACAATGATCTACCTAGCCTTGGTTCAGCGTTCACAACTACTTAAGCGAGCTCTCGATGCCATGCTAGATAAGAAGAAGAATCGCAGTGGGACTTTGCAAATACCTGTACTAGACACAAAAATATGATCTGACATGAAACGAAAGATGACTTCAACCATGTCACCATGTTCTACCAGGACTGTCCCAGCAGTAACATGGAGTCAGCACCTTAAACTCAATCCTGCTCTTGGGCCCGAGGAAGGATCTACTGGAGATTCTCCCGAGTTGGTTTAGAGTCTGCCACATAAACCCGGTTCCGAAGGAAGATCTACTCCCATCTCTCCTGTGGAGGTTTGGAGTCTGCCACATACACACGGTTCCAAGGGAGGATAAACTCCAGTTTCTCCTGGTACGTATGTGGTTCGGAGTCTGCCACATAAACCTGGTTCCGAGGGAGGATCTACTACAGTTTCTCCCGAGGCGGTTTGGAGTCCGCCACATAAACCCGGTTCTGAGGGAGGATCTACTCCAGTTTCTCCCAGTGCAGAGGTGGTTTGGAGTCCGCCACATATACCTGGTTCTGAGGGAGGATCTACTCCAGTTTCTCCTGGTACAGAGGTGGCTCGGAGTCCACCACATAAACCCGGTTCTGAGGGAGGATCTACTCCAGTTTCTCCCAAGGTGGTTCGGAGTCCGCCACATAAACCCGGTTCTGAGGGAGGATTAACTCCAGTCTCTCCCGAGGCGGTTTGGAGTACGCCACATAAACCCGGTTCTGAGGGAGGATTTACTTCATCTTCCCCCGTTACCGAGGCGGTTCGGAGTCCACCACATAAATCTGGCTGCATGGGAGGATTCTCTCCAGTTTCTCCCGGTACCGAGGTGGTTTGGAGTCGGCCACATAAACCCGGTTCCAAGGAAGGATCTACTCCAGTCTCTCCTGGTACAGAGGCAGTTCGGAGGCTGCCACATAAACCCGGCTCCAAGGGAGGATCTACTCGAGTTTCTCCTGGTATGAAGTTGATCAGGAGTCTGTCACATAAACCTGGTTCTGAGGAAGGATCTACTGCAGTTTCTCCCGAGGTGGTTTGGAGTCCGCCACATAAACACAGTTTCAAGGGAGTATCTACTCCAGTTTCTCCCAGTACAGAGGCAGTTCGGATTTAGAGTGTGCCACATAAACCCGATTTCAAGGGAGGATCTACTCGAGTTTATCCTGAGGTAGTTCGGAGTCAGCCACACAAACCCATACCCGAGAGATGGTCTACTCCAGTTTCTCCTGAAGCAGTTCAGAGTCTGACACATAAACCCGGTTGCGAGGGAGGATTTATTCCAGTTTCTCCTGGTACGGTTCAGAGTCAAGGTACTGTCCCCAACACTAACAGTCACATAGATAAGAAATCAAATCAACATATCAACAATTGATCACCAAGTTCTTCAACCCAAAGAATACAACTATAACAAATGATTCAGAAGAAGTAAGTGTTAAGACCTGTAGCGATGAGGATGAAGTTGAATTTGTCGGCATAGAACTATATCCTGACTGCTCACAAAAGACGGAGGAACAGACCATTGGAAAAGTAATAGATTACCTATATAATCTCAATCCAAAGGAAAGACCAGGGCCAATTGTGACAACAAATCAGGAAAGATATACATATCTGAAACCAGAGTAGACAGTTTTATGTACCTGATAGAATCACACCATGACCACACAATCGCTGCAATTTCTAGCATGTGTACAGAGAAGATGCAACGTGATATTTATGATAAATATAGCACAATTAAGTATATAGCTCCAAAATATATTGGGAAACTAAGTTAGTCAAGATCCAACAGACAAGTATTGCCACGACCTACACTAATGTTCTTCCCCGAATTAAGAAACTCACATTTTATTCTTTATGTCGCTGACACAAACAACAAGGAAGTGTATTCTATTGATTCACTCCAACACTCTAACAATAAACCAACGGAAACCACAAAAAGAATATTAACTACTAACCCTAATTGACAACTGTGCACCGATGAGTGAATTTAAAACCTACAAGCAGAATAAATGGAAGTTGATCACAGGCCCCACCTTCGAAAAGCAGGACAATACATACGATTATGGAATCTATGTATGTCTAGCTTCACTTGCAATAAATAGCACAACATGAAAGGCAACAACTACCTCAGATCCACAAGCACTATTGCAGCTGCATTTTTAAGAATGCTGTGCCGGCTTATCCACAAGCACAGTAATCTGGCTAGGAAATGGATTTCGGAATGTCTTGATAGTATTAAGTTAGTATCAACGGAATATCAGTTAAAACATATGAACTAACAATAAATCAATACAAAGACAACCACAAAGAGAGTACCATGGGATCCCCAATGTAAAGTGGTGTTGATTTTCAAACATCAGAACAATTGATTGAATTTATCAAACAGAATAAGATGATACAAAACCCTAGAGATACATTTGCCAAAAAATTAACAGAACTTGGAACTGCAAGACTTACTTATTTGCAGAAGATGTTGGTCGACGATGTAAATGAATAGATTGTTGGTAAACAATCAGGAATATCCATAACAATGATCAAACATGGAAGTATTGACGAATTGGCTTCTGACATGGCAGAATTTGCAATAGTATAAGAAAGTAAGTCCCTAACAAATGCCTTCTGTAAACGGGTGAATGTTGGGTCAGTTGACTCTTTCGGGATCCTGCGATTATTAGAGCTTGTCACTGATCTACAACTCCAAATGAAAACAAGGCAACATGAACATCAAAAACTACAAACAAAGCTGGACACCCTAGAGAAAAACGATGAAAAAGAAAAGAACGAAACTCTCAAGAAACCCTTCATATTCATAGTAATACTAATCCTACATCTGAAGTTCCTAGAAAATCACCAGCAGGAAACAAGAAGCAGACAAAAAACGACATGTACAGATAAATCATAATACTAATAAAGCCAAAATCCCAGGTATACTAATATCAGAACAAGTAGAAAAAATGGAACTTAAGTATAAAACCGAATCTCCAAAGCCAAACATTTTCAAATCAGTAAAAGAAAAACTAGTCCAAAATGTGGTACAAAGGATATGAACAGACAACAGTCCCCTGCAATAGAAAAACCTGCATCAGTTGAAGCCATAATAGATGATAAACATACAGTCCCAAAGAAAACTGGACCACCCAGCCCAGGTATCTCAAAAACACACCAAGAAACAAAATGTCGAAATAGATTTGAGTGTCTGGACCTAGAATCTCTAATTGCTACTCTCATACAGAAACAGCCCCAGTTCATAGAGAAGATGAACACAATTGCAAATAATTTAGAAGGAAAGCTCAAGTGCAACAAACCCCTGAAGCCTTCCCAAGACAAAGAAACAATCATCATCTCGGGCCTTCCCCCAAATATCCCAGCAGAGACACTGAGAAGTATATGCTTTAAACAAACAGGGGCCTACCCTACAAATTGCTTAATCGCAAAGGATACCGGTACTAAAAAGGCAGAAAGTACTGCTCACATTGATATATAAAAGGAGGAAGTTGCAACCTATCTTTATGATAATAAGTGGCCATGGAAGACTTTACAGATTGAAGTATCGCACTTAGTTAAAGATACAAACAAATTTGCTTAAAATTCTTCTGACACTATTAATCCAATGGAGCACAACCTACCAGCCCTTGATGAACGGCACAGGAAATTAACAGATCATGTTTATAGCAGAACAAATTCTCAGAAATCACAGGAAATGCACGATTATACTAGACAGAACAATAAAGACAGACTAAATCTTATCAATTAGGAGTCAATTCCACCAATTCTATAATCCTACCATGTGGAACCACAAGTAATTCAAGGTATAGCTACCAGTATCACATGAATCCCATGCCGAAGAAGTCACACATGCTGGAAAGAAACGAACTGACAACCTTCCCAAGAAGGCCACCACTACTACCAACTCCAACAACGTACAGATTACCTGGCACTTTACCAGTATGAACACCTCATCATATATTCTACCGTAGTTCTGCAAATGGAACGAAACAACAACACCAAGACAGGAACTATTGTTTTTAAGCTAAATGGTACAAAATAAATATACTTAGAAACTGAGACAAGAACATCAAAGAAACCTCAATGTCTTAACTTACAACTGTACACGTACAGGATATAAAAACAACCCAGAATATATACATTCTCTGATAAACTGAAACAAATCCAACTATTCTAGCTCTTCAAGGGCACTGGCTTGGTCCACTTGAAGCACGGTTTTACTTCAGCAATGAAAATACACCAAATGGATACACCTGCTATTATACAGTAGCAAGCGAAATGTTAGAAGCAAAAAAACGGGTTAGGGGAGAGGGTGGGGTAGTTATTGATAAAGATGTCAGTAGCTTCTGCTCACAGATAGACACAGGATCTGATAGAATTCTTGGAATCTCTATAAAGAAACTATATCAAAAAGAAATCACTGTTATAGCTGTATATCTTCCCTCAAATGGTGGAAATGTATATGACAGAGAGAAATATCTTGCCTCCATAGCCACCTTAGCATCAATCATTAAAGATTACAACACTCCATCAGACATCCTGATAATCGGCGACATAAATTGTAATCCATCTCCAATCAAGCAAACTCGACACCCACAAAAGAATACAGATACATTCCGAGATATTCTCAAGTACTATACTTAGTGAGTGCAATCTTGATCTCATAGACACCCAGCACGAGACAAATGTTTGTCAACATACCAATTCCACGATAAAAGAGGGAATGTCATAAGATCATCAAGAATTGATCATATTATGTCATCTGCTGGTCTAACCTTCTCTGTTGATTCATACTGTGTTATAAATAGAAGTACCTTAAACAAATCACACAATCTTCCTGTTTGCAGTGTGTTTTCCGTACCTGTAACCACAAAAGGAAATAGAGGTGAACAAAACCATGAAGAACTCTGGAAAAGGAGGAAAAGGTAAGGTTTTTATTCAACAGAGCCACATAGCAACAAGTAAACAACAACAAAAAAGAAGTCACAGGGAACATTAAAACACTGGAAAAACGACTTACAGAGAACGAGTCCATAGAAAGCACTTTAGAGAAAGCGACCTCTCAACTTATTTCAACAGTATACAAAAGTGGCACCAAATACATCCCCTTGATTCGACCTAAACGGCACATAATGAAACAGTACAGAAGAAGGACTACCCTTAAAGACCCTGCAGATATATATTGTAAGTTACACAACACAACAGAATTGTCTGCAGCTTATTTGTTCATTCAGTTCATTGTCTGCAGGTCCTTTGCAGAAGTGAAGGCTGCTGCAAAGAGCATTAAGACCAATCGTGCCAGTGGAGTAGATGGTGTTCCCCTGAGGTCTTTAAAATACCTGAGTGTTTAAAGCTCATCTATCCCATCATAGTAGACATGTACCGAACAACAAGAGTCCCACAAGAAATGAAAACAAATAAGTTGGTGCCAGTTCCCAAGAAGGGCAACCTAACACTCTATGGTTCTTTTCGGGGAATCTCATTGATCTCGATTGCTGCAAAGCTATACAATAGAATTCTATTAAATCGCATCAGGGATCCCATTGAGAGACTGCTCCGTGGAAATCAGAATGGGTTCCATAAAGGTCTTGACCATGGAGCCTATTTTGGCACTTAGAAGGATAATTGAAGAGTTATCAAAAAAGAAAGACAGGCATCTGGCTGTTATCTTTGTTGACTTCTTCAAGGCCTTTGATTCAGTCTCTCGCTCACGTATGTTCACATACTTTCATTATATGGGATTCCTGATGAAATTATTGCAGCAATCAGATCAGTATACAATGGTTCGACAACATTTGTGTCTACTGTTGACGGTGATGCAGAACCATTTGGAGTGTTATGGGGCATCCGCCAGGGAGACATACTTGCACTATTCTTGTTCATAATTGTGGTTGATTATGTTCTACGCATGTCCTTAGATCATCATAATGATGATGGGGTGATAATAACTCCACCCCACCTATTGGCTCCAGAAGTCGATGGAATCCTGCCAAGTACCTAACTGATCTAGCCTTTGCTGATGACTTAGGAGTACTCTCAGAATCACTAGAGGGAGCCCAATGGCTCCTCAGCTCATTAGAACATGCTGCTTCTAGTGTTGGTCTTTTTATTAACCCCAGAAAGACCAAAATTTTGACAGTTAACTTTGAAAGTCCTCAGCAAGTCTCTGATCGGATGAGCATAAGCTCAAACGATGGTATGCTTGAGCATGTGGACGACTTCTGTTACCTGGGATCATGGATCCGGGAAGTCAGGTGAGTACCTTCGAATACGTAAGGGAAAGGCATGGGCAGCCTTGAATAGGCTTTCCAGGATTTGGAAGTCACTGAGAATTCATCGGAAACTTAACTCGCGAGTTTAATAATTTATCTCGCGAGATTAATTATTTTCTCGCGAGTTTAATCATTTATCTCGCGAGATTATTTAATTTCTCGCGAGTTTAATCATTTATCTCGTGAGATTAATTAATTTATCGAGAGTTTAATAATTTATCTTGCGAGATTAATCATTTGTCTTGCGAGATTAATGATTTCCTCGCGAGTTTAATCATTTATCTCGCGAGATTATTTAATTTCTCGCGAGTTTAATCATTTATCTCGCGAGATTAATTAATTTCTCGCGAGTTTAATCATTTATCTCGCGAGATTAATTATTTTCTCGCGAGTTTAATCCTTTATCTCGCGAGATTATTTAATTTCTCGCGAGTTTAATCATTTATCTCGCGAGATTAATTAATTTCTCGAGAGTTTAATAATTTATCTCGCGAAATTAATTATTTTTTCGCGAGTTTAATCATTTATCTCGCGAGATTTATAATTGTCTCGCGAGTTTAATCATTTTTCTCGCGAGTTTAATTATTTTCTCGCGAGTTTAATAATTTTCTCGCGAGTTTAATAATTTTCTCGCGAGTTTAATAATTTTCTCGCGAGTTTAATCATTTATCTCAGGACTTAATTCAGAAGAATATCAAGGGGAATTAAAATGTCGAATAAAAATACTAAAAGTATGCCATACACCACATCACTGAATTATTATCTTCCAGTAAATATAATAACACTAAATTCTGGCGGAGCATTAAGAAAGAACAAAAGAAAGATGTTCCTGTATCAAACGCTGATGATTTATTTATGCATTATAAATCATTTTTCAATAGGAATAATACTGAAGATGAATGGACTGCAAGTGATACCACTCATGAATCTGCTGCAAACGACGCAAAAATTAATATCACGCCAGACCAAATCAAGGAGGCAGTTAAAAGTTTGCATAGAAATAAGGCAGCCGACGCGCATATTCTTACCTCAGAACATCTGATATATGGTGACTCAGAGGAATTATATAATTTTCTTGCAGTCCTATATAACTCCATAAACCAGTCACACCACATGCCTACAACTGTATGTCTAACTCTCATTCTTCCACACCTCAAACCAGGAAATAGAGATATACATACCAACGAGAATTACCGTGCTATCTGGGTGATGCCAATATTAACTAAAATATGGGAGCTCCTAATAGTGAATGAAATAAAAAAGATCAGACTTAGTGATCTTCAAATGGGTTACAAAAGTGGACAAAGCACAGTGTTGCCTTACATCCTAGCTAACAGATTAACAAAACATTTCAATTCCCATTGATCAAACTGTATCTTACAAGACCCTCTTCGACAAATTGGAGAACACCAGCATCGACAAATCAATCCTTCTAACTTTAGCATCTTATTACTACCAGTCAAAAGCATTTATAGCCCTGAATAATATTATATCCAGACAATCTATTGTGTTAAAGCAGGGAGTACGCCAGGGAGGGATCATTTCTGCATTCCTCTTTAATTTTTACATGCGAGACCTAGTCGAAGAACTCGTACAATCCGGGAAAGGACTGCACTTAAATAAAATATATTTTCCAATGCTAGCATATGCGGATGATTTAATTATTATGGCTAACCTCAAAAACGACGCACAGTTCTTGCTAACTACTTGTGAAAGTTATTTCAAAAAGCACAACCTGAGATTAAATTTGAAAAAAACATGGTTTGTCACAAGTTAACCGAAACATAAGATCCCATCTGGAATAATTCCAGGTAAAGAGGAACAAGTGAACTTGGAGAGTGGCACTGCTATCATTCAATCGAATTTTATTTCTTTCTTGGGTTTACCTCTACCAGCAGAAAACTGGAAGTTAAGAGACCAATACACCAAGCGCATATGGGGAAATCTGCAACAATTACAGAAGAATGGGTTTGTAGCTGACAGTGTTCTATTCGATATTATTAGACTGATATGGAATACGGTATGCTTACCATCAGCACTTTATGGATGTGCTTGGATTCCAAGTAACATTATAGAAGATATTAAAATAACCTGGTATAAAGCACTGAGAAGCATACTATCTGTCAAAAACTATGTATCCAACCAAACAATAGATTGTACATGTACATTCCTCATTCCAAATTTAGAATTTCTTCTAAAGTCAGCAAGTCTTCGCTCTACTTACAGCGCATTCAATTCTAATACCAAGGGGATCTATCTCTCTTATTACCTCTTTTTTCACCACATAGCGGGAATATCGAAAGATTTAATGCTACAAGAATACAGCAGATACGCATTTCAACTTGGAATTCCATCGCTAGAAGCACTCTCAATTAATCAATACAAAATTAAACAGATCATTTATCAGAAAAAACAGGAAGGCAAACACGACTTAATTAACACACGTTTTAGCATTCACTTTGACGCACTATATATGCATGTAGTTTTAAATAATCCCAAGTATAATTTCAACGTAAAACACGACGTGATAGTTGAATATTTTCAACCCAGGTGGCAAATAGTTTAGAAGCAACACATACACTGGTGTGGTACTTAGGAATAACAATGATAGTTAGCTTAGTATTCCGACCACGATCTTGGAACAAAATATATATTATATTGTGCAACCCTAAATATTTTATTCTACCGATAGAGCAAAGTATGTATAATATAATATTCTGCCGTTTTATGTGTTGCAGCATTTTATCGTCTATATATACCGGTCATGTTTTGTAATATTTATAGTACCGGTCATGCGACGTTTTATATTTTTGGTTTTAACATTTAAATTCAATTAAAGCCACCGGGGCCAAATCCGGAAATGAAATGAAAATGAATAGGTAGAGCTGTCGCTATTGAGACAGGTAAGTATAGGTAGAGCTGTCGCTATTGAGACAGGTAAGTATAGGTAGAGCTGTCGCTATTGAGACAGGTAAGTATAGGTAGAGCTGTCGCTATTGAGACAGGTAAGTATAGGTAGAGCTGTCGCTATTGAGACAGGTAAGGTATATGTAGAGCTGTCGCTAATGAGACAGGTAAGTATAGGTAGAGCTGTCGCTATTGAGACAGGTAAGTATAGGTAGAGCTGTCGCTATTGAGACAGGTAAGTATAGGTAGAGCTGTCGCTATTGAGACAGGTAAGTATAGGTAGAGCTGTAGCTTTTGAGACAGGTTATGTATTTATTCTTTGGCGTTCTTCTTTAACTCTTACATCCAACCCCCCTAGGTGCGTTCTTCTTTAACTCTTACATCCAACCCCCCTAGGTGCGTTCTTCTTTAACTCTTACATCCAACTCCCCTAGGTGCGCGTTCTTCTTTAACTCTTACATCCAACCCACATAGGTGCGTTCTTCTTTAACTCTTACATCCAACCCCCCTAGGTGCGTTCTTCTTTAACTCTTACATCCAACCCCCCTAGGTGCGTTCTTCTTTAACTCTTACATCCAACCCCCCCTAGGTGCGTTCTTCTTTAACTCTTACATCCAACCACCCTAGG
Source organism: Nemertoderma westbladi (assembly GCA_032718475.1). Lineage (NCBI taxonomy): Eukaryota > Metazoa > Xenacoelomorpha > Nemertodermatida > Nemertodermatidae > Nemertoderma > Nemertoderma westbladi. Next base: position 18,274 of record JAUCBJ010000922.1, on the reverse strand, counting down.
TGCGTTCTTATTTAACTCTTACATCCAACCCTCCCTAGGTGCGTTCTTCTTTAACTCTTACATCCAACCCCCATAGGTGCGTTCTTCTTTAACTCTTACATCCAACCCCCCTAGGTGCGTTCTTCTTTAACTCTTACATCCAACCCCCCTAGGTGCGTTCTTCTTTAACTCTTACATCCAATCCCCCTAGGTGCGTTCTTCTTTAATTCTTACATCCAATCCCCCTAGGTGCGTTCTTCTTTAACTCTTACATCCAACCCCCCTAGGTGCGTTCTTCTTTAACTCTTACATCCAACCCCCATAGGTGCGTTCTTCTGTAACTCTTACATCCAACCCCCCTAGGTGCGTTCTTCTTTAACTCTTACATCCAACCCCCCTAGGTGCGTTCTTCTTTAACTCTTACATCCAACCCCCCTAGGTGCGTTCTTCTTTAACTCTTACATCCAACCCCCCTAGGTGCGTTCTTCTTTAACTCTTACATCCAATCCCCCTAGGTGCGTTCTTCTTTAACTCTTACATCCAATCCCCCTAGGTGCGTTCTTCTTTAACTCTTACATCCAACCCCCTAGGTGCGTTCTTCTTTAACTCTTACATCCAACCCCCATAGGTGCGTTCTTCTGTAACTCTTACATCCAACCCCCCTAGGTGCGTTCTTCTTTAACTCTTACATCCAACCCCCCTAGGTGCGTTCTTCTTTAACTCTTACATCCAACCCCCCTAGGTGCGTTCTTATTTAACTCTTACATCCAACCCCCCTAGGTGCGTTCTTCTTTAACTCTTACATCCAACCCCCCTAGGTGCGTTCTTATTTAACTCTTACATCCAACCCCCCTAGGTGCGTTCTTCTTTAACTCTTATATCCCACCCCCCTAGGTGCGTTCTTATTTAACTCTTACATCCAACCCCCCTAGGTGCGTTCTTCTTTAACTCTTACATCCAACCCCCCTAGGTGCGTTCTTCTGTAACTCTTACATCCAACCCCCCTAGGTGCGTTCTTCTTTAACTCTTACATCCAACCCCCCTAGGTGCGTTCTTCTGTAACTCTTACATCCAACCCCCCTAGGTGCGTTCTTCTTTAACTCTTACATCCAACCCCCCTAGGTGCGTTCTTCTTTAACTCTTACATCCAATCCCCCTAGGTGCGTTCTTCTTTAACTCTTATATCCCACCCCCCTAGGTGCGTTCTTCTTTAACTCTTACATCCAACCCCCCCTAGGTGCGTTCTTCTTTAACTCTTACACCCAACCCCCCTAGGTGCGTTCTTCTTTAACTCTTACATCCCACCCCCCTAGGTGCGTTCTTCTTTAACTCTTACATCCAACCCCCCTAGGTGCGTTCTTCTTTAACTCTTACATCCAACCCCCATAGGTGCGTTCTTCTTTAACTCTTACACCCAACCCCTAGGTGCGTTCTTCTTTAACTCTTATATCCCACCCCCCTAGGTGCGTTCTTCTTTAACTCTTACATCCAACCCCCCCTAGGTGCGTTCTTCTTTAACTCTTACATCCAACCCCCCTAGGTGCGTTCTTCTTTAACTCTTACATCCAATCCCCCTAGGTGCGTTCTTCTTTAACTCTTATATCCCACCCCCCTAGGTGCGTTCTTCTTTAACTCTTACATCCAACCCCCTAGGTGCGTTCTTCTTTAACTCTTACATCCAACCCCCCCTAGGTGCGTTCTTCTTTAACTCTTACATCCAACCCCCCCTAGGTGCGTTCTTCTTTAACTCTTACATCCAACCCCCCTAGGTGCGTTCTTCTTTAACTCTTACATCCAACCCCCCTAGGTGCGTTCTTCTTTAACTCTTACATCCAACCCCCATAGGTGCGTTCTTCTTTAACTCTTACATCCAACCCCCCTAGGTGCGTTCTTCTTTAACTCTTACATCCAACCCCCCTAGGTGCGTTCTCCTTTAACTCTTACATCCAACCCCCCTAGGTGCGTTCTTCTTTAACTCTTACATCCAACCCCCCTAGGTGCGTTCTTCTTTAACTCTTACATCCAACCCCCCTAGGTGCGTTCTTCTTTAACTCTTACATCCAACCCCCCTAGGTGCGTTCTTCTTTGACTCTTACATCCAACCCCCCTAGGTGCGTTCTTCTTTAACTCTTACATCCAACCCCCCCTAGGTGCGTTCTTCTTTAACTCTTACATCCAACCACCCTAGGTGCGTTCTTATTTAACTCTTACATCCAACCCCCATAGGTGCGTTCTTCTTTAACTCTTACATCCCACACCCCTAGATGCGTTCTTCTTTAACTCTTACATCCAACCCCCATAGGTGCGTTCTTCTTTAACTCTTACATCCAACCCCCCCTAGGTGCGTTCTTCTTTAACTCTTACATCCAACCCCCCTAGGTGCGTTCTTCTTTAACTCTTACATCCAACCCCCATAGGTGCGTTCTTATTTAACTCTTACATCCAACCCTCCTAGGTGCGTTCTTCTTTAACTCTTACATCCCACCCCCCTAGGTGCGTTCTTCTTTAACTCTTACATCCAACCCCCCTAGGTGCGTTCTTCTTTAACTCTTACATCCAACCCCCCTAGGTGCGTTCTTCTTTAACTCTTACATCCCACCCCCCTAGGTGCGTTCTTCTTTAACTCTTACATCCAACCCCCCTAGGTGCGTTCTTCTTTAACTCTTACATCCAACCCCCCTAGGTGCGTTCTTCTTTAACTCTTACATCCCACCCCCCTAGGTGCGTTCTTCTTTAACTCTTACATCCAACCCCCCTAGGTGCGTTCTTCTTTAACTCTTACATCCCACCCCCTAGGTGCGTTCTTCTTTAACTCTTACATCCCACCCCCCTAGGTGCGTTCTTCTTTAACTCTTACATCCAACCCCCCTAGGTGCGTTCTTCTTTAACTCTTACATCCAACCCCCCTAGGTGCGTTCTTCTTTAACTCTTACATCCAACCCCCCTAGGTGCGTTCTTCTTTAACTCTTACATCCAACCCCCATAGGTGCGTTCTTATTTAACTCTTACATCCAACCCTCCTAGGTGCGTTCTTCTTTAACTCTTACATCCCACCCCCCTAGGTGCGTTCTTCTTTAACTCTTACATCCAACCCCCCTAGGTGCGTTCTTCTTTAACTCTTACATCCAACCCCCCTTGGTGCGTTCTTCTTTAACTCTTACATCCAACCCCCCTAGGTGCGTTCTTCTTTAACTCTTACATCCAACCCCCTTAGGTGCGTTCTTATTTAACTCTTACATCCAACCCTCCTAGGTGCGTTCTTCTTTAACTCTTACATCCCACCCCCCTTGGTGCGTTCTTCTTTAACTCTTACATCCAACCCCCCTAGGTGCGTTCTTCTTTAACTCTTACATCCAACCCCCATAGGTGCGTTCTTATTTAACTCTTACATCCAACCCTCCTAGGTGCGTTCTTCTTTAACTCTTACATCCCACCCCCCTAGGTGCGTTCTTCTTTAACTCTTACATCCAACCCCCCTAGGTGCGTTCTTCTTTAACTCTTACATCCAACCCCCCTAGGTGCGTTCTTCTTTAACTCTTACATCCCACCCCCCTAGGTGCGTTCTTCTTTAACTCTTACATCCAACCCCCCTAGGTGCGTTCTTCTTTAACTCTTACATCCAACCCCCCTAGGTGCGTTCTTCTTTAACTCTTACATCCCACCCCCTAGGTGCGTTCTTCTTTAACTCTTACATCCAACCCCCCTAGGTGCGTTCTTCTTTAACTCTTACATCCAACCCCCCTAGGTGCGTTCTTCTTTAACTCTTACATCCAACCCCCATAGGTGCGTTCTTATTTAACTCTTACATCCAACCCTCCTAGGTGCGTTCTTCTTTAACTCTTACATCCCACACCCCTAGGTGCGTTCTTCTTTAACTCTTACATCCAACCCCCATAGGTGCGTTCTTCTTTAACTCTTACATCCAACCCCCCCTAGGTGCGTTCTTCTTTAACTCTTACATCCAACCCCCCTAGGTGCGTTCTTCTTTAACTCTTACATCTTGTTGACTTCTTCAAGGCCTTTGATTCAGTCTCTCGCTCACGTATGTTCACATACTTTCATTATATGGGATTCCTGATGAAATTATTGCAGCAATCAGATCAGTATACAATGGTTCGACAACATTTGTGTCTACTGTTGACGGTGATGCAGAACCATTTGGAGTGTTATGGGGCATCCGCCAGGGAGACATACTTGCACTATTCTTGTTCATAATTGTGGTTGATTATGTTCTACGCATGTCCTTAGATCATCATAATGATGATGGGGTGATAATAACTCCACCCCACCTATTGGCTCCAGAAGTCGATGGAATCCTGCCAAGTACCTAACTGATCTAGCCTTTGCTGATGACTTAGGAGTACTCTCAGAATCACTAGAGGGAGCCCAATGGCTCCTCAGCTCATTAGAACATGCTGCTTCTAGTGTTGGTCTTTTTATTAACCCCAGAAAGACCAAAATTTTGACAGTTAACTTTGAAAGTCCTCAGCAAGTCTCTGATCGGATGAGCATAAGCTCAAACGATGGTATGCTTGAGCATGTGGACGACTTCTGTTACCTGGGATCATGGATCCGGGAAGTCAGGTGAGTACCTTCGAATACGTAAGGGAAAGGCATGGGCAGCCTTGAATAGGCTTTCCAGGATTTGGAAGTCACTGAGAATTCATCGGAAACTTAACTCGCGAGTTTAATAATTTATCTCGCGAGATTAATTATTTTCTCGCGAGTTTAATCATTTATCTCGCGAGATTATTTAATTTCTCGCGAGTTTAATCATTTATCTCGTGAGATTAATTAATTTATCGAGAGTTTAATAATTTATCTTGCGAGATTAATCATTTGTCTTGCGAGATTAATGATTTCCTCGCGAGTTTAATCATTTATCTCGCGAGATTATTTAATTTCTCGCGAGTTTAATCATTTATCTCGCGAGATTAATTAATTTCTCGCGAGTTTAATCATTTATCTCGCGAGATTAATTATTTTCTCGCGAGTTTAATCCTTTATCTCGCGAGATTATTTAATTTCTCGCGAGTTTAATCATTTATCTCGCGAGATTAATTAATTTCTCGAGAGTTTAATAATTTATCTCGCGAAATTAATTATTTTTTCGCGAGTTTAATCATTTATCTCGCGAGATTTATAATTGTCTCGCGAGTTTAATCATTTTTCTCGCGAGTTTAATTATTTTCTCGCGAGTTTAATAATTTTCTCGCGAGTTTAATAATTTTCTCGCGAGTTTAATAATTTTCTCGCGAGTTTAATCATTTATCTCAGGACTTAATTCAGAAGAATATCAAGGGGAATTAAAATGTCGAATAAAAATACTAAAAGTATGCCATACACCACATCACTGAATTATTATCTTCCAGTAAATATAATAACACTAAATTCTGGCGGAGCATTAAGAAAGAACAAAAGAAAGATGTTCCTGTATCAAACGCTGATGATTTATTTATGCATTATAAATCATTTTTCAATAGGAATAATACTGAAGATGAATGGACTGCAAGTGATACCACTCATGAATCTGCTGCAAACGACGCAAAAATTAATATCACGCCAGACCAAATCAAGGAGGCAGTTAAAAGTTTGCATAGAAATAAGGCAGCCGACGCGCATATTCTTACCTCAGAACATCTGATATATGGTGACTCAGAGGAATTATATAATTTTCTTGCAGTCCTATATAACTCCATAAACCAGTCACACCACATGCCTACAACTGTATGTCTAACTCTCATTCTTCCACACCTCAAACCAGGAAATAGAGATATACATACCAACGAGAATTACCGTGCTATCTGGGTGATGCCAATATTAACTAAAATATGGGAGCTCCTAATAGTGAATGAAATAAAAAAGATCAGACTTAGTGATCTTCAAATGGGTTACAAAAGTGGACAAAGCACAGTGTTGCCTTACATCCTAGCTAACAGATTAACAAAACATTTCAATTCCCATTGATCAAACTGTATCTTACAAGACCCTCTTCGACAAATTGGAGAACACCAGCATCGACAAATCAATCCTTCTAACTTTAGCATCTTATTACTACCAGTCAAAAGCATTTATAGCCCTGAATAATATTATATCCAGACAATCTATTGTGTTAAAGCAGGGAGTACGCCAGGGAGGGATCATTTCTGCATTCCTCTTTAATTTTTACATGCGAGACCTAGTCGAAGAACTCGTACAATCCGGGAAAGGACTGCACTTAAATAAAATATATTTTCCAATGCTAGCATATGCGGATGATTTAATTATTATGGCTAACCTCAAAAACGACGCACAGTTCTTGCTAACTACTTGTGAAAGTTATTTCAAAAAGCACAACCTGAGATTAAATTTGAAAAAAACATGGTTTGTCACAAGTTAACCGAAACATAAGATCCCATCTGGAATAATTCCAGGTAAAGAGGAACAAGTGAACTTGGAGAGTGGCACTGCTATCATTCAATCGAATTTTATTTCTTTCTTGGGTTTACCTCTACCAGCAGAAAACTGGAAGTTAAGAGACCAATACACCAAGCGCATATGGGGAAATCTGCAACAATTACAGAAGAATGGGTTTGTAGCTGACAGTGTTCTATTCGATATTATTAGACTGATATGGAATACGGTATGCTTACCATCAGCACTTTATGGATGTGCTTGGATTCCAAGTAACATTATAGAAGATATTAAAATAACCTGGTATAAAGCACTGAGAAGCATACTATCTGTCAAAAACTATGTATCCAACCAAACAATAGATTGTACATGTACATTCCTCATTCCAAATTTAGAATTTCTTCTAAAGTCAGCAAGTCTTCGCTCTACTTACAGCGCATTCAATTCTAATACCAAGGGGATCTATCTCTCTTATTACCTCTTTTTTCACCACATAGCGGGAATATCGAAAGATTTAATGCTACAAGAATACAGCAGATACGCATTTCAACTTGGAATTCCATCGCTAGAAGCACTCTCAATTAATCAATACAAAATTAAACAGATCATTTATCAGAAAAAACAGGAAGGCAAACACGACTTAATTAACACACGTTTTAGCATTCACTTTGACGCACTATATATGCATGTAGTTTTAAATAATCCCAAGTATAATTTCAACGTAAAACACGACGTGATAGTTGAATATTTTCAACCCAGGTGGCAAATAGTTTAGAAGCAACACATACACTGGTGTGGTACTTAGGAATAACAATGATAGTTAGCTTAGTATTCCGACCACGATCTTGGAACAAAATATATATTATATTGTGCAACCCTAAATATTTTATTCTACCGATAGAGCAAAGTATGTATAATATAATATTCTGCCGTTTTATGTGTTGCAGCATTTTATCGTCTATATATACCGGTCATGTTTTGTAATATTTATAGTACCGGTCATGCGACGTTTTATATTTTTGGTTTTAACATTTAAATTCAATTAAAGCCACCGGGGCCAAATCCGGAAATGAAATGAAAATGAATAGGTAGAGCTGTCGCTATTGAGACAGGTAAGTATAGGTAGAGCTGTCGCTATTGAGACAGGTAAGTATAGGTAGAGCTGTCGCTATTGAGACAGGTAAGTATAGGTAGAGCTGTCGCTATTGAGACAGGTAAGTATAGGTAGAGCTGTCGCTATTGAGACAGGTAAGGTATATGTAGAGCTGTCGCTAATGAGACAGGTAAGTATAGGTAGAGCTGTCGCTATTGAGACAGGTAAGTATAGGTAGAGCTGTCGCTATTGAGACAGGTAAGTATAGGTAGAGCTGTCGCTATTGAGACAGGTAAGTATAGGTAGAGCTGTAGCTTTTGAGACAGGTTATGTATTTATTCTTTGGCGTTCTTCTTTAACTCTTACATCCAACCCCCCTAGGTGCGTTCTTCTTTAACTCTTACATCCAACCCCCCTAGGTGCGTTCTTCTTTAACTCTTACATCCAACTCCCCTAGGTGCGCGTTCTTCTTTAACTCTTACATCCAACCCACATAGGTGCGTTCTTCTTTAACTCTTACATCCAACCCCCCTAGGTGCGTTCTTCTTTAACTCTTACATCCAACCCCCCTAGGTGCGTTCTTCTTTAACTCTTACATCCAACCCCCCCTAGGTGCGTTCTTCTTTAACTCTTACATCCAACCACCCTAGGTGCGTTCTTATTTAACTCTTACATCCAACCCTCCCTAGGTGCGTTCTTCTTTAACTCTTACATCCAACCCCCATAGGTGCGTTCTTCTTTAACTCTTACATCCAACCCCCCTAGGTGCGTTCTTCTTTAACTCTTACATCCAACCCCCCTAGGTGCGTTCTTCTTTAACTCTTACATCCAATCCCCCTAGGTGCGTTCTTCTTTAATTCTTACATCCAATCCCCCTAGGTGCGTTCTTCTTTAACTCTTACATCCAACCCCCCTAGGTGCGTTCTTCTTTAACTCTTACATCCAACCCCCATAGGTGCGTTCTTCTGTAACTCTTACATCCAACCCCCCTAGGTGCGTTCTTCTTTAACTCTTACATCCAACCCCCCTAGGTGCGTTCTTCTTTAACTCTTACATCCAACCCCCCTAGGTGCGTTCTTCTTTAACTCTTACATCCAACCCCCCTAGGTGCGTTCTTCTTTAACTCTTACATCCAATCCCCCTAGGTGCGTTCTTCTTTAACTCTTACATCCAATCCCCCTAGGTGCGTTCTTCTTTAACTCTTACATCCAACCCCCTAGGTGCGTTCTTCTTTAACTCTTACATCCAACCCCCATAGGTGCGTTCTTCTGTAACTCTTACATCCAACCCCCCTAGGTGCGTTCTTCTTTAACTCTTACATCCAACCCCCCTAGGTGCGTTCTTCTTTAACTCTTACATCCAACCCCCCTAGGTGCGTTCTTATTTAACTCTTACATCCAACCCCCCTAGGTGCGTTCTTCTTTAACTCTTACATCCAACCCCCCTAGGTGCGTTCTTATTTAACTCTTACATCCAACCCCCCTAGGTGCGTTCTTCTTTAACTCTTATATCCCACCCCCCTAGGTGCGTTCTTATTTAACTCTTACATCCAACCCCCCTAGGTGCGTTCTTCTTTAACTCTTACATCCAACCCCCCTAGGTGCGTTCTTCTGTAACTCTTACATCCAACCCCCCTAGGTGCGTTCTTCTTTAACTCTTACATCCAACCCCCCTAGGTGCGTTCTTCTGTAACTCTTACATCCAACCCCCCTAGGTGCGTTCTTCTTTAACTCTTACATCCAACCCCCCTAGGTGCGTTCTTCTTTAACTCTTACATCCAATCCCCCTAGGTGCGTTCTTCTTTAACTCTTATATCCCACCCCCCTAGGTGCGTTCTTCTTTAACTCTTACATCCAACCCCCCCTAGGTGCGTTCTTCTTTAACTCTTACACCCAACCCCCCTAGGTGCGTTCTTCTTTAACTCTTACATCCCACCCCCCTAGGTGCGTTCTTCTTTAACTCTTACATCCAACCCCCCTAGGTGCGTTCTTCTTTAACTCTTACATCCAACCCCCATAGGTGCGTTCTTCTTTAACTCTTACACCCAACCCCTAGGTGCGTTCTTCTTTAACTCTTATATCCCACCCCCCTAGGTGCGTTCTTCTTTAACTCTTACATCCAACCCCCCCTAGGTGCGTTCTTCTTTAACTCTTACATCCAACCCCCCTAGGTGCGTTCTTCTTTAACTCTTACATCCAATCCCCCTAGGTGCGTTCTTCTTTAACTCTTATATCCCACCCCCCTAGGTGCGTTCTTCTTTAACTCTTACATCCAACCCCCCCTAGGTGCGTTCTTCTTTAACTCTTACATCCAACCCCCCTAGGTGCGTTCTTCTTTAACTCTTACATCCAACCCCCCTAGGTGCGTTCTTCTTTAACTCTTACATCCAACCCCCATAGGTGCGTTCTTCTTTAACTCTTACATCCAACCCCCCTAGGTGCGTTCTTCTTTAACTCTTACATCCAACCCCCCTAGGTGCGTTCTCCTTTAACTCTTACATCCAACCCCCCTAGGTGCGTTCTTCTTTAACTCTTACATCCAACCCCCCTAGGTGCGTTCTTCTTTAACTCTTACATCCAACCCCCCTAGGTGCGTTCTTCTTTAACTCTTACATCCAACCCCCCTAGGTGCGTTCTTCTTTGACTCTTACATCCAACCCCCCTAGGTGCGTTCTTCTTTAACTCTTACATCCAACCCCCCCTAGGTGCGTTCTTCTTTAACTCTTACATCCAACCACCCTAGGTGCGTTCTTATTTAACTCTTACATCCAACCCCCATAGGTGCGTTCTTCTTTAACTCTTACATCCCACACCCCTAGATGCGTTCTTCTTTAACTCTTACATCCAACCCCCATAGGTGCGTTCTTCTTTAACTCTTACATCCAACCCCCCCTAGGTGCGTTCTTCTTTAACTCTTACATCCAACCCCCCTAGGTGCGTTCTTCTTTAACTCTTACATCCAACCCCCATAGGTGCGTTCTTATTTAACTCTTACATCCAACCCTCCTAGGTGCGTTCTTCTTTAACTCTTACATCCCACCCCCCTAGGTGCGTTCTTCTTTAACTCTTACATCCAACCCCCCTAGGTGCGTTCTTCTTTAACTCTTACATCCAACCCCCCTAGGTGCGTTCTTCTTTAACTCTTACATCCCACCCCCCTAGGTGCGTTCTTCTTTAACTCTTACATCCAACCCCCCTAGGTGCGTTCTTCTTTAACTCTTACATCCAACCCCCCTAGGTGCGTTCTTCTTTAACTCTTACATCCCACCCCCCTAGGTGCGTTCTTCTTTAACTCTTACATCCAACCCCCCTAGGTGCGTTCTTCTTTAACTCTTACATCCCACCCCCTAGGTGCGTTCTTCTTTAACTCTTACATCCCACCCCCCTAGGTGCGTTCTTCTTTAACTCTTACATCCAACCCCCCTAGGTGCGTTCTTCTTTAACTCTTACATCCAACCCCCCTAGGTGCGTTCTTCTTTAACTCTTACATCCAACCCCCCTAGGTGCGTTCTTCTTTAACTCTTACATCCAACCCCCATAGGTGCGTTCTTATTTAACTCTTACATCCAACCCCCCTAGGTGCGTTCTTCTTTAACTCTTACATCCAACCCCCCTAGGTGCGTTCTTCTTTAACTCTTACATCCAACCCCCCTAGGTGCGTTCTTCTTTAACTCTTACATCCAACCCCCCTAGGTGCGTTCTTCTTTAACTCTTACATCCAACCCCCCTAGGTGCGTTCTTCTTTAACTCTTACATCCAACCCCCCTAGGTGCGTTCTTCTTTAACTCTTACATCCAACCCCCCTAGGTGCGTTCTTCTTTAACTCTTACATCCAACCCCCCTAGGTGCGTTCTTCTTTAACTCTTACATCCAACCCCCCTAGGTGCGTTCTTCTTTAACTCTTACATCCAACCCCCCTAGGTGCGTTCTTCTTTAACTCTTACATCCAACCCCCCTTGGTGCGTTCTTCTTTAACTCTTACATCCAACCCCCCTAGGTGCGTTCTTCTTTAACTCTTACATCCAACCCCCCTAGGTGCGTTCTTATTTAACTCTTACATCCAACCCCCCTAGGTGCGTTCTTCTTTAACTCTTACATCCAACCCCCCTAGGTGCGTTCTTCTTTAACTCTTACATCCAACCCCCCTAGGTGCGTTCTTCTTTAACTCTTACATCCAACCCCCCTAGGTGCGTTCTTCTTTAACTCTTACATCCAACCCCCCTAGGTGCGTTCTTCTTTAACTCTTACATCCAACCCCCCTAGGTGCGTTCTTCTTTAACTCTTACATCCAACCCCCCTAGGTGCGTTCTTCTTTAACTCTTACATCCAACCCCCCTAGGTGCGTTCTTCTTTAACTCTTACATCCAACCCTCCTAGGTGCGTTCTTCTTTAACTCTTACATCCCACCCCCCTAGGTGCGTTCTTCTTTAACTCTTACATCCAACCCCCCTAGGTGCGTTCTTCTTTAACTCTTACATCCAACCCCCCTTGGTGCGTTCTTCTTTAACTCTTACATCCAACCCCCCTAGGTGCGTTCTTCTTTAACTCTTACATCCAACCCCCTTAGGTGCGTTCTTATTTAACTCTTACATCCAACCCTCCTAGGTGCGTTCTTCTTTAACTCTTACATCCCACCCCCCTTGGTGTTGGCGCCGCTGCGCGTGGCAATAATCATCCCGACCTTTTCTTTATTGTGCTATATTCAAATTTATTTGTAAACGAAGAATTATATTTCTGTTCAGTTGAGTTTATTAGCTTATTTAATATGTGATTCGATTTATCGAGAGATTGTAACTATACTAATAGGTTTATTGAATTATTGTAAGTTGATTATTGGTGGTGTGAGTTAATTAAGTTGTGCATTGTATTGTAATCTCAATCTAGAAGTATGTTAGGTGGCATATCTGTCCGCATAATGGAAAGCCAATAAATGCCGTGGCTATACTGTATTATTGACCTAACAATTATCGCCAACTATATAGATTAATTAGTAGTTTTTTAAATACAATAGTCATCTCGACAGCTGGGCTCATTATTCTGAAATACAGCGGGAGAGACTTTTGTATTCTTACGGCTAGAATAGGGCAATCCTACATATTGAATATTAGTAATTAGTATATATATTGTTTACGGTCTAAATTTGAATATAATATTATAAATTATATAAATAATAACGACCTGAGGAACTCTGAATAAATTTCCTTCCAAATAAAAACTGTCATCTTTCGACTATCTCCTTCCTTCTAAAGCCGTCTACATTACGTAGGCTGCCGGGACCCTTGTAGACTCTTTCTCTTCTCTGTACTAGAGGGAGCAGGTTATTGCAGGAATTCTCTCTGAGGGAGAGATTGATTGTTAGCAATTTTGAGAATAGGAATGCGTTATTCGCCAGTACGAAACCGAAGTCTAGATATTAGTACAAGCACCTTTTTCAATTTCTCAAACTCCCCATCGATTTGTTGCCATACTGACTGTATATTAGAGCCACTGCATAAACCCTGGCGGTAATAGTTTATTGTCCAGGTCAGCCGATAGGATTATTGTTAGTAGCACTGCGACTACATTAATCGCGCAGCAACAAAAGTAAGAATACAAGCCTATTATGCTTGTATTATTCATCAATTTAATAATTTAAATTAATTAAATTAAATTTAATTTGATTATAATATAATTTAATAATTTATTTGATAATTAAATTAGTTATTTAATTATTTAGAGTGTCAACGTTAAATAACACTAATTAATTAATTAATTAATTGTAGTAAAGCTCAACTGTTAGAGCTTCACACTTGTAAGTAAGTGTGTAGACGCACATATTTGCGTAACAATATTTAACTACTGTAGGTATATACTTTATTTATAGTGGTAAATACAGTACAGTAATTATACTGCATTGTAGTTATACTGTAGTGTTTATATTATAGTACATAGTAGTTGTACTGCGTGCGTATTGTATACAGTAAATGACCCAATGGACAGTTTGACTGACCTAGATTTAACTGTAGTACCAGTTCACACTAACACGTCTGTTGACATCGAGGACGTACCATCCCTAAACCCAGAGGGCCCCAATGATGTGGAGATCCCTGACTCTGAAGACACCACAACCCTGCGTAAATCCTTTAGAGGGTACTGCGCACACAGTACTCGTATTTTCAATATAGCAGACAGTTATTCTAGACTAACAGAACACACATACCGAGACTTACATTTTCACATAGACCAACTAGAGACTAGCTACTGTAGGATAACACTGATATGTTCCAAATTCGTCAATAGGTTCCAGGACCTAAATCAGAGTGAACAAATCGCTTACATAGAACGCAAACGGGATCAGATTAGTGTGGATTACCACAGAATTAATGCAGCTTTATCAGCTCTGCTAGCACCGTTAAGGGGCTTTCGTTCCACACCCAATCTGTTGGACCCAGTAGTAGATCCACCTCTTTCCCATAATAGTAAGAGATCCCATAATACTCGGATGTCTGATGAATCACTTCCGATTGAAACGCTTCAGCTCATGTTCGATGCTGAGGAGACGGTAAGAAAGGCCGAGGAAGAGGAACTTGAGGCTGAGGAGGCTAGAACGTTTAAGTCTGCTAGGTTAGAAAAAATGAGAAAGCAACTAGACATAACTAAGAGAAGAGCCATAGCAAAGGCTAGGTTAGAAAAGTGTACTAGTGAATCTGAAAGTGAAATAGAGACAACCAGGAAGAAGACAACTCCTAGTAAGTCTAGAAATAGTGTTTATCGACGTCCTATCACACATGTAGATAAACCACCTGTTACAAGAGTAGAACAACAGCAAACTACCAGCCATACCGAATCTACACCTAAGCTGAATTTAAAGACGATGGTAACTAGCTGTAATTTATTTCATGTTACTAGTTCTAACACTGTCACCAACACCTATTCATCCAGCGTTAATCCTACTGCTACAGTTCATGCTCCCTCTTTTTTTATATCGCAAATATCTAATAACCGATCACTAACGAGTAATGATCAAGTGTCCTATAGAATTGCAACATCATTATCTTCTATAGACACTACTTGTGTCAGAAGTAAGACTGGGCATATTAGTAGCGTTGTGACTTTCAAAGATACTACTTCAAGACCCACTATGTGTCCACTTGTAACACAGCCACACTTCTCACCTACCTCCACTACATCTATGTATATCCCATTATTCACAACTAATGCTACCCAATATCATAATGTAAGTAGTGCAGGATATACAAAAACACACTACGAGTTCGACCCTCACGCATCAGTTTTTCAGCCAAGGGCCAACTCCACTGCATACCACACCATCAGTAATTATGATACACATAATAATTATACACTCTCCGATGAAATGGAGACGTTGCGATCAGAGATAGCTCAATTAAAGGACAGCATGGGCATATTAGCTAACTCTAGGAACCAACCCTACAAGGCAACTACTCTTCCCATGAGAGATTTATGCCAAGGAGGACCGGAAACGCAGGTTTCCACACAGTTGATGGGTGGTACCTTTAAGGAACAAGCAGCCAAATTAATGGGTGAAGACTTGACAGGGGAACTTGAGTTTCGACCAACTTCGATTCTCAAAAGACCAGAGACTGTTGGAAACACCCCCTTACCTACTGTAGTAGAGGAGACAACACTTGAAACCAACCGAAGTTTTGCCAGAGTCATGACTAGAATGGATGCCAAAGGCTCCATTGGTGATACTGCACGCAAATTCAATGGGGACCCCCTACGATGGATTCCCTTTAAGCAAACAGTAAAGTCTAATCTGTATAACTCAAATTTACCAGAGGATGAATTGCTCCAACTGCTTATCAGGAGCCTCGAAGGACCACCAAAAGAACTTGCAGAAAGTTACCTTGGAGTCAATGAACCATTTTCGCGCGCTTGGGTGGGACTCTGCCAGCGTTGGGGACGAGAATCTTCTATTGCCGCCAGTATGGTTCACCAACTTATGAAGACAGGGGCTGTGAATAACGGTGACTCGTTTGTAAGGTTCGCAGACAAGATTAGAACTGTATATCTCCAACTTGAGACCCTAGACCAGACTTGTCACTTAGACCATCCCATTGTAATTGGACAACTACAAGCACTATTACCGGGACCTGTAGGGACAAGATGGGACAAACAAAGAGTGCGTCAAGAGTTAAGGACTAACTCCCTTCCTAACATTAAAAAATTCCTGGAATTTCTTGATGAAGAATGCCAGATCACGCTGAGTGGACAGAGGCGAGAGCGTGAGTGTTTGCTCAGTTGTAAAACCAAAAGCGCCCTACACCCATCAGTGACTCCATTGCAGCGTGCGAAAGTCAGGCAGACTCAATCCGATACCGTAGATTTTGAGGAGGACTTTAAAGTCAATGACCAGTACGCGGAAGTTAACCACATTCGTGGAGCAACTAAGGTAGCTCCCCAAAAACGATCTGACCAGCCAGCGGTGACCAAGCCTGGTAATTCTAAGGTTAAAGATGGTCAGAAAGAAACTTTGCAATTAGTGTTGGAGGCCCTCACAACACTAAACACTGATGGGACTACTGACAATAAACTCACCACCGGGTGTCACAAGTGTCACTCTACTGAACATAGGATTTCCAACTGTCCTACCTTTAGGAACCTTACTGTGATTGACAGACGGGCATATGCAGCTACAAATAGGCTTTGTTACAACTGTTTAAGTGCAAATCATATGCGCAAAATGTGCCGTTCTGAGGGAAGGTGCAAGGTGTGTAAGAAATCCCATCACACTATTTTGCACTCTGAAACTGCACGAGCACAGGTTCATCACACAACATTGACAGCTGAGGAAACATCGACCAACAACTTACTACCAAACAGCACATACGCTTCAGATGAGTATGAAGAGATTGACCAGGTAGATATTCTTCCTGACTCACAGGCTTTCTGACTAGTCAGCACCAGACGCACGAATTCCGAGAGAACCCCAAACTCGGAATTCCAAGTTATACAAGTAAAGCTTGTAGGTGACAAGGGTGAATTGAATGTGAATGCACTAATTGACTCAGGTAGTTCTGCAACATTTGTGGACAAGGACCTAGCAGATAGACTTTTTATTGAGAAAAAACCAACAGACTTAAACATGTCAGGTGTAATGAAATCCTGGACGTCCCGGATACACACAACCAAGTCTTATGGTTCTATACAGTCATTGAGTTCATCCTACTGTGCTAAACATGTGAAGTTCATTAGTATAACTGACTTTACAGGTGGACAGCCATTACCGTACAATTGGATTACTGATCCATTTCTTACAAAACAGTCGATACCGCAATACACTACACAAATACCGGGTATTTCTGTACTTATTGGACAAAATGTTCCCGAGGCATTTCATGTTCTAGAACGAGTACCAGAATTTCCTTTACCACTCCATCCGTATGCAGTGCACACCAAGCTCGGTTGGTACTGTACTCGCCCTTCACAACAGACTTTAAAAGAGAGACAAATTCAGATTGAAGATTGTGACTATGATCAAGATCATATGACTCTCAGAACAACACTGAAATGTACTGACCAGAATGATTATGAGACCATTAGAATGTGTACTACTCTAGATAGACATACTGAGAATATCCATAAGCTAATAGACAATTTGAAATGTGATCCGCGCAATTCCACGGAAGTTAGAGATCTACTTTACCAAAAGTTAGATCAGGATCTCAAGCTAACCCTTGCAACATTACGGTGGTTAGATATTGACCATGCTGAAACTAATGCCAATGACTTATCTCTATCTGCAGAGGAACAACGGGCGATAGACATACAGACATCGACTGTACAACATCTCACTGATGGACACTACAGGATTGGATTACTTTGGCGGGATGACAATCCTTCATTGATCAACAATAGACCACTAGCAGATAAACGGGCAGCACTGCTGTCTAGGAAACTACTAAATAACTCTACATTACGTGAACAATACGAGACTCAGATGAATAAATATTTAGACTGTGGTTTCGCGGAATTAGTTCCTGAAGACAAACTGAATATAGCTGGGGATTTAGAATATTATATGCCCCATCATGGTGTACCAAAGCCCAACAAACCCGAAGAAATCCGTGTTGTGTTTGACTGTGCCGCAATGTGGATGGGACACTCCTTAAACAGCTACCTTTTACCCGGACCAAACCTGTTACAATCGTTGGTGGGAATACTATTGAGATTCCGACAGTTTGATGTAGCTGTTGTGTCTGACATTGAAGGGATGTTTTTACAGGTTAAAACGCTGCTCAGTGACAGACAAAGTCTGCGGTTTCTGTGGTGGCCCAATGGCGAATATAATCTCCCAGCACAGATATACTGGATGAACATACAAGCGTTTGGTATTATCTGCAGTCCATCAAATGCTTGTTCAGTTTTGAGACAGACTGCAACTGACCATGATCACCTATATGATGCAATTGTCACTAAGACCATAAAGAACGATATATATATGGATGACTGTTTATTTTCTGTAATGAACGAAGCTATTGCAATAAAGCTTGCACATGATGTCTCAGACTGCCTTGCAAAGGGAGGTTTTAAACTGCGCAAGTTTAAAAGTAACTCTAAGAAAGTGCTACAATCCTTTGATATGGATACTAGAGACAACAGCACCATCGACTTAGATACTGACCCACTGCCCATTACTAAAACACTGGGACTACGCTGGAATCCCCAACATGACTATTTGTTTTTTAAAGTTACTCCCAAGAATGATGATAGGCGGACAAAACGGATATGCCTAAGCATTTTAAGCTCGGTCTATGACCCATTAAATTTCATTAGCCCAGTTATATTC
>JAUCBJ010000921.1:0-26499 GCA_032718475.1 Nemertoderma westbladi | reverse complement strand
ACTAAACATTCATGAATACGGCCCTATATGGGTAACTGAGAACTTAGTAACGAGCTAATGTTAGTTCGTTCATAAACATTCATGAATACGGCCCTATATGGCTAACTGAGAACTTAGTAACGAGCTAATGTTAGCTCGGTACTAAACATTCATGAATACGGCCCTATATGGGTAACTGAGAACTTAGTAACGAGCTAATGTTAGTTCGTTCATAAACATTCATGAATACGGCCCTATATGGGTAACTGAGAACTTAGTAACGATCTAATGTTAGCTCGGTACTAAACATTCATGAATACGGCCCTATATGGGTAACTGAGAACTTAGTAACGAGCTAATGTTAGCTCGGTGCTAAACATTCATGAATACGGCCCTATATGGGTAACTGAGAACTTAGTAACGATCTAATGTTAGCTCGGTACTAAACATTCATGAATACGGCCCTATATGGGTAACTGAGAACTTAGTAACGAGTTAATGTTAGCTCGGTACTAAACATTCATGAATACGGCCCTATATGGGTAACTGAGAACTTAGTAACAATCTAATGTTAGCTCGGTACTAAACATTCATGAATACGGCCCTATATGGGTAACTGAGAACTTAGTAACGAGCTAATGTTAGTTCGTTCATAAACATTCATGAATACGGCCCTATATGGCTAACTGAGAACTTAGTAACGAGCTAATGTTAGCTCGGTACTAAACATTCATGAATACGGCCCTATATGGGTAACTGAGAACTTAGTAACGAGCTAATGTTAGCTCGGTCATAAACATTCATGAATACGGCCCTATATGGCTAACTGAGAACTTAGTAACGAGCTAATGTTAGCTCGGTACTAAACATTCATGAATACGGCCCTATATGGGTAACTGAGAACTTAGTAACGAGCTAATGTTAGCTCGGTGCTAAACATTCATGAATACGGCCCTATATGGGTAACTGAGAACTTAGTAACGATCTAATGTTAGCTCGGTACTAAACATTCATGAATACGGCCCTATATGGGTAACTGAGAACTTAGTAACGAGCTAATGTTAGCTCGGTGCTAAACATTCATGAATACGGCCCTATATAGGTAACTGAGAACTTAGTAATGATCTAATGTTAGCTCGGTACTAAACATTCATGAATACGGCCCTATATGGGTAACTGAGAACTTAGTAACGAGCTAATGTTAGCTCAGTGCTAAATATTCATGAATACGGCCCTATATGGGTAACTGAGAACTTAGTAACGATCTAATGTTAGCTCGGTACTAAACATTCATGAATACGGCCCAATATGGGTAACTGAGAACTTAGTAACGAGCTAATGTTAGCTCGGTACTAAACATTCATTAATACGGCCCTATATGGGTAACTGAGAACTTAGTAACGAGCTAATGTTAGCTCGGTACTAAACATTCATGAATACGGCCCTATATGGGTAACTGAGAACTTAGTATCGATCTAATGTTAGCTCGGTACTAAACATTCATGAATACGGCCCTATATGGGTAACTGGGAACTTAGTAACGAGCTAATGTTAGCTCGGTACTAAACATTCATGAATACGGCCCTATATGGGTAACTGAGAACTTAGTAACGATCTAATGTTAGCTCGGTACTAAACATTCATGATTACGGCCCTATATGGGTAACTGAGAAATTAGTAACGATCTAATGTTAGCTCGGTACTAAACATTCATGAATACGGCCCTATATGGGTAACTGAGAACTTAGTAGCAATCTAATGTTAGCTCGGTACTAAACATTCATGAATACGGCCCTATATGGGTAACTGATAACTTAGTAACGAGCTAATGTTAGCTCGGTACTAAACATTCATGAATATGGCCCTATATGGGTAACTGAGAACTTAGTAACGATCTAATGTTAGCTCGGTGCTAAACATTCATGAATACAGCCCTATATGGCTAACTCAGAACTTAGTAACGAGCTAATGTTAGCTCGGTGCTAAACATTCATGAATACGGCCCTATATGGGAACTTTGATGGATTATTTCACTATAAGATAGCATTTGTAGTTTAACGTAAAAACTTTCGAAAATCCGACGCATTTTGATTAAGTTACAGTAATGTAATATGCCTATTCATATTAGTACGCATAAAACCCGTAGTTAATCTCGTGGCATAGTGGTGAGATGGTTAAGGCGTTGGTTGCATTACAGATAGGTTACGAGTTTGAATCCCAGTCGGGAAATTTGCATTTTGGGGCAATTTATTTTCATTTGGTACAAATTGATAAACCAATGAGGTGCGTACAACACATGGAACGATGAGTTGGGCCAATCATAGGGCATGGAATATCTTATTGCTCCAATGTGAGGCCATGGAATGCTCTGGAAGGTTCTAGCGGATTCTATGTCTCAGATTTAGTATATAAAGGCTGGTTTGCCTTCGGTTATCACACACACTAATCAACTGTAAATATACTGTAAACTTCTGAACATGTATATTTCCAAACGTCCACCTTTGGGACAGCCAAGCATTAGGAAGATGGCCGCCTAGACCGTTAGGCCGTCAGCAACGCGGGGAAATGATGTCCACAACACGCTAGCACCCACATTAGATTAGACCGCGCACCCCCTTTGCCCTACGAAATACTCCACCTTGCCATGCAGCGCCCAATTTCCGAGGAAGGTAAGACTTTGTTTGATGCCCTTGCCCGACGTAAGACCTATAGATCAGGGTAAGCGTGACGCCGTTCTGGGACGCCGCAAAATTTAGGATCAAATAACTATATTCTGACAGAGCCCCCCCCACCCCCCCCCCCCCCCCCCGTCAGTATTGCAAATCCCTGGGTTAACCTGTATACCTCGCAGGTGCGAACTATTGCCGTCCGTCAGTACGCGAGTACATATTAGGTACAAACAGTATATGTTCCATAATTTAGTGATTCTCACCACTGACCGTTTGGTGCCGGTTCGCTTTGTAGAATATACATTAGTACCCCCCCCCTTGTCTGAACTTAGTTATTTGATCAGGCAAGGAGTATTTCTGCTACCGGCACACCGCTTGGCCTAGGGAGGTTTTATTAATATCCTACCGCGCCTTGCCACGTACTAATAGGAATTGCTGCTAACTACCGCAGCAACAAAGTTCTAGAATCAAATTTGTATACCAGATCAGCTAATGTACGGTAGCAATTAACCCCTATTTCTTATCTTACAACCAGAATCTGGTATTTGTGCCGATCATGGGTGTAGTTACTAACACCGTGGTTGCAAGGGTTGAGTTGTGGATGGGAAGGAGAGAGCTTTGACGTCATTTGTAAATATAAAGTTCTACAAAACGCGACTAGTTTATTTTAGTAGCTAGCGCACGGTATTGTTTTGGTCAGAGAATTACTAAAACCTAGTAAAATGATATACACCAAAATTGTTTTATTGTAACACACCCACACACACACACACCCTAAAACATATTTACCCTTAGAGTTCTACTAGATAGCGCACTTTAGATTACTTTAGGCAGAATATATATATCTTACTGTTGGTATTTGTAAATTTAGGATCTGATATTTAGTTACGGCAAGAAGGAGTATTTATTTCGTTATTAAACTGTTGTTTGTCAGAGCAGCGGTATTGTTACATTAGGCACGACCCTCTTTAGACTGATTTCGCACAGGGGGATCAGTATTGTTACGCTAGGTCTGTTAACCCACTAGCTCGTATATAAACCATATAAATCACACCGCGGCAAGTTACGGTATTTAGGACTGTCAGCGATAGTTAGGATTCGCTGCGTGGGGATTGTTTTCCCGTGAGTTTGGTCTGTTACTGTAACTGTACATCTGCCATACCGGTTAGAGGACAGGTTTCCTTTTGTCTAGTTCGTAGGCATTAGACCCGCTCACGTACATAGAATAGACACTAGGCTCTGCTCCTCGCCAGTAGTTGTTTGTGTATTGTATCTGTTTGTTTAGATACCCTGGACTGGGATTTGTTGTCAGATACTGTACGAGCCCGTTTCATTACTAGATCTTACGGTAAGATACATCGTTACTAGGATCTGGTAAGCGGTATACTACTGGACTTTACGGTTAGAGATATTCTATAGCTTCATATTAGTAGACTTGTAGGCTGTAGGATAGTCCCTACCGTAGAGGACACAACAGTGAGGTATATATATATTATATAAATTAGTGTATAGTATTGATCCCTCACAACAGTGAGGTATATTTATTGTTTAGTTTGCAAATTGTAAATTTGCAAATTGTAGATATATCTTACCTAAAGTGAGATATATAAATATATTGTTAGCTATTGTAAAGTAGGAGATATTTAAAAAATTTAAGGTTAGTAAAATTAGTAATTTGTAGAACGTCCCCTGCTTCAGTAGGCTTTAGGGTAGCTAGTAGTTTCGTATGTAATATTTGACTAGCTAATAGTTAGTTTGTAGCAATTTGTTTTACGCAGTGTGTGCGGTGTTACTTTTCGGTACTTGAAAAGGTACATAGGGTTTAAAGACCAAGTTGTATCAGTACCTAGGAAGATTTTTCGTAGAGTAGAAGTAAAACTCTCACCTTCGACTTTTCAGGACTCAAGGACTCATTTCTGGACTGCTTCGAGGATTAGACCGCTTTTCGCAAAGTTTGGGAGACAAAAAATTCGTCCGCGCCGCCGAAAAACGGAACGACCCACGTCCAGTTTGTATTTGGGAATTTGCACGACTGGAAGATCAAAGGAGCGTAAGTTTTACGACTCATGTCGTTCAAACTTAAGAAAGCACAGTTGTACTCAAAATTTGTGGGTTTCACTGTCTAATTAGTAGTGTTGTTGGTACTTATTTTCCCGTTAGACGTTGCTGTTTCGCCTATTATTTGTACTTGTTGATCAACATTTTGGTAACGTATACCGTTATCTCACTTATTCGTACAAATTTAGCTGGTAGGCTAGATTATTACATATTTTATTGTATACTTTGTTAGTTTTATTTGTACCGGTTAGGGTATACATATGATATATATATATATCAAGGTAAGTTTGACATTTGGACATTTCGACATTCTGACTTTGTTGATTTATTTGTACCGGTTAGGATATATATACGCTATATATATACCAAGGTAAGTTTGACATTTCAACATTCCGATACTTTGACATTTTTATTACCCGTACTTGACGTATATAATAAGACATGAGTGACACACCGCATTCGACTCGATACCCCCCCTACCGACTATGACTCGTGCGACCCGGACAGATCGACAGTAGATGAACCGAGAAGGAGAACCCGAGATTCCACCGATGTCACACTGCGTGCGTCGCCGGTACCCCGAACAGAAATACCAGAAGCCGCAATGCGTGGCGACGGCAGGATCGAGGATTTCCTTACAGTCCCGCAGACCAGGTCACGGGAACCAGACATGGTAAGCTTGGCGGGAAGCCAAGAAAATGTCATTAGAAGTATAGGAGGACACATGGCCCAGATTACTCGAAACCTCGGAGAAGGATTTCGCGTTTTACGCGAGTTAACCGCCCCGATGTCAAGATACGAGTTCTACACCTTACAGGTAAGGATAGAAAATAGGGTAGATGCCTCCGTAGATAAACTTAAGGGTTTACACGAACTTGCAGAGTTGCGTGACAACAACTTTACTCAGGTAAAGATAATAGATAAGTTGGTAAGTGCAAGAGAAAGCCTTATCCAGTTTAAGTCAGTAATAAAATTGGCTCAACAGGAGCAGTTCGACCAACTGCTAGGTGAGTCAGTTTCGGACGCGTTGTTACAACCCGAAGAGGAAGAAGAACTTTATTGCCTGGACGGGAGGTTGGAGACGCTCACCAATTTTCTTCGTAGAAACGGCGTACCAATCGAAGAACCAGAAGTCAAACCGCAAGGGACGACGGAAGTTCTCACTACGGAAGGCTCGCGAGCCTACCAAAATCCACCACTGGATAGATCATTCGTTAGCATGCGGAGCGACGTTGGCGACGTTAGTAGAACAGCATCTGTAATTACTCGACAATAACAGGAAGTTGCATGCCGACAACAAGTCGTCGAGGAAGAAGCGCAACGACAGATGGCACAGATCGCCATCGAAGGAGAGAAACAACAAAGAGAAGACGAGGCACGGATTGCGCAGCTCAAGGCGCAAGCAGAAGTTGAAGCCTTGGAACTAAGAAGATTGGAGGAAGATTTGGCACGAGAAGCTGCAGCCGACGAATTAGCATGAGTTGCGACAGTAAACGCAGCGGAGTTGGCTTGGAAGAAAGCGGCATCTGACGCTCGCGCCAAGATGGAAGTGAGACAAATTAACGCTCGACTAGCTATACAAGAAGCGGAGTTAGCGGCACAACAACAAGTAGCAGATCGACGCGAAAGGGAGATGCAACTACAGTTCTAACTGAATCGTAGATCGCGCAAGGCAGTGAACGCGCAAGCGGACCTCGAACTCGACGCGAGAGATAGATCTATAAGATCGCGAGCTGGACACGATTTGTCTGCCCTGAATCGCATGGGAGCTCGATATCGCGGGATACAGAAGCGAATCGAGGAAGGAAGTGTGGGAGCGATAGATTGAGGAGAGGAGTTCGTCGAGGATTACTGCAAACGTTTTCCACAAGTGATTCCTATGCTCAAACCCACGACTCTGATAAAACTGGTCTTTGTTACGAAACCTAAGGAAATAACACCTGTGCGCTTGACGCAAGGTAACAGGTTTGTTGTGATGGAAATACCGCAACCTAGGGCAACTTCATCGCCAATTTTAGCAGGTAATGTATCTAGTCCACCTACAGTGATTTGTTGTCAGATACTGTGCGAGCCCGTTTCATTACTAGATCTTACAGTAAGATACATCGTTACTAGGATCTGGTAAGCGGTATACTACTGGACTTTACGGTTAGAGATATTCTATAGCTTCATATTAGTAGACTTGTAGGCCATAGGATAGTCCCTACCATAGAGGAAACAACAAACTTAGTAACGAGTTAATGTTAGCTCGGTACTAAACATTCATGAATACGACCCTATATGGGTAACTGAGAACTTAGTAACGAGCTAATGTGAGCTCGGTACTAAACATTCATGAATACGGCCCTATATGGCTAACTGAGAACTTAGTAACGAGTTAATGTTACCTCGGTACTAAACATTCATGAATACGGCCCTATATGGCTAACTGAGAATTTAGTAACGAGTAATGTTAGCTCGGTGCTAAACATTCATTAATACGGCCCTATATGGGTAACTGAGAACTTAGTAACGATCTAATGTTAGCTCGGTACTAAACATTCATGAATACGGCCCTATATGGGTAACTGAGAACTTAGTAACGAGCTAATGTTAGCTCGGTGCTAAACATTCATGAATACGGCCCTATATGGGTAACTGAGAACTTAGTAACGATCTAATGTTAGCTCGGTACTAAACATTCATGAATACGGCCCTATATGGGTAACTGAGAACTTAGTAACGAGCTAATGTCAGCTCGGTGCTAAACATTCATGAATACGGCCCTATATGGCTAACTGAGATCTTAGTAACGAGCTAATGTTAGCTCGGTGCTAAACATTCATGAATACGGCCCTATATGGGTAACTGAGAACTTAGTAACGAGCTAATGTTAGCTCGTTGCTAAACATTCATGAATACGGCCCTATATGGGTAACTGAGAACTTAGTAACGAGCTAATGTTAGCTCGGTGCTAAACATTCATGAATACGGCCCTATATGGCTAACTGAGATCTTAGTAACGAGCTCATGTTAGCTCGGTGCTAAACATTCATGAATACGGCCCTATATGGGTAACTGAGAACTTAGTAACGAGCTAATGTTAACTCGGTGCTAAACATTCATGAATACGGCTCTATATGGGTAACTGAGAACTTAGTAACGATCTAATGTTAGCTCGGTACTAAACATTCATGCATACGGCCCTATATGGGTAACTGAGAACTTAGTAACGATCTAATGTTAGCTCGGTACTAAACATTCATGAATACGGCCCTATATGGATAACTGTGATCTTAGTAACGAGCTAATGTTAGCTCGGTGCTAAACATTCATGAATACGGCCCTATATGTGTAACTGAGAACTTAGTATCGATCTAATGTTAGCTCGGTACTAAACATTCATGAATACGCCCCTATATGGCTAACTGAGAACTTAGTAACGAGTTAATGTTAGCTCGGTACTAAACATTCATGAATACGGCC
Source organism: Nemertoderma westbladi (assembly GCA_032718475.1). Classification (NCBI taxonomy): domain Eukaryota; kingdom Metazoa; phylum Xenacoelomorpha; order Nemertodermatida; family Nemertodermatidae; genus Nemertoderma; species Nemertoderma westbladi. Next base: position 18,328 of record JAUCBJ010000921.1, on the reverse strand, counting down.
CTATATGGGTAACTGAGAACTTAGTAACGATCTAATGTTAGCTCGGTGCTAAACATTCATTATTCGGCCCTATATGGCTAATACTATCTGTAACTTAATTCTTATATTATGAAGCAGAAATCAATGATTATCAGATTGTCTACGCGTGGCCTTCTTCTGGACTGCCTAACTATGATTGCTTATTGAATAATATTATTATTGGTATTATGAACATAATTAAATGCTATATTACCTTCGCCCATGCGAAGAATACCGGAATTTTACTCTTCGGTCGACATTTTATTGGAATTTTATATATGAAGATTTTTTGTTTTTTTTAATTTATCGTTATTTGTGACGGGATCGGAGATCCTGACCGGGTTAGAAATGTACGCCTCACCGTTCTGCTGGAGAAGGTGCTACTAGCTTTGGCCGAGGCCGTTTGGGAAAACAGTGAAAGTTTCTGTTGTCTCTCAATATTAATTAATATGGACGATAATAGCAAGTCAATTGAATATGAGCAGAAAATACAGATTAATTGTTACCGGTATGGCGGTGGCGGTCATTAACTATGACCGGTCTGCACTAACTGAACTGAATAACACAACTGACTGGTAAACCAGTAATGTAAGATAATATATGATTAATACATTGAATATTGGTTCACCTCCTACTCTACTTTAGCCCTCTACCCAATGGATGCTTTCCTGTTCCCTATCACGTGCTTCCCTCCCCACTATTGGCTAATATACTACTAGTCACTTTGGCACTCCCTGGGAGTGTCTACTAGCTGCCTTCCCTCCGAGGTGGTTTGACCTCTCACCTTTCTCTGTGGCTTTGGGGCTTGTGTCGCCCCCCCCCCCCCCCCCCCAATGTTGGTTATGATACAAGATTAATATTGGTAATCTCGTATCCCCAACATATTGCTAAAATGCCATTAGTCCCATTTTCTGGTGGGTAATGAAGTGGAATTGAATCCGCTTACACTCCCCCCATGCTATCATCCCAGTGAGAAGATAGCATCAACCTTAAGTGCGCTTCAATTCCGATGGGACCCGATCTACTATCAGGTGTGGGGTGGAGTTCTTTTCTCGGGGTCAGCTTTCCAGGCCGCCCCCCTGGGTATGAGATTACTACCCTTCCTTGGTGCAATCGCGAGCTATGTTGCACCAAGACATCTGGCGTCTCTACAATCGTGCTTTCTCTTCACACGATTTTCTAGAACCTCTCTTACTCTCGGACCTCTTTGTCCCTCACTCTCTTTCCCGCGGACCTTGTTACCCTTACACTTTCTCTTACTACTCGCTCCCCACACCGGAATTGCACTTTCCTCACCTCCTCACATGTCAACACCTCCTCTCCACACTTCTCTCGTACTCAACCCATCTCTATTCCCACTCTCCTTTCTCTCATCGGGTCCCATGCATGTGTACACCATGCTAGTAAGATCCGTTTAAAGTCTCGTCCGTTGTAGTCAAGTGGTCCCAAATCCCAGTAGCTAATTGGAAAAAGGCTATATATGACTATAGTACCTAGTTTGATTATATTCATTCTAATTATATTCTAATTATATTGTTTATTACATACGTACATACTAATTGCACTTAATTATTTTGCACTTAGGAGTTCGTATTATTTCCATATGTGGTGCCTTCCAGGCACGCCCACATCTCTGAGTCCTAGTTTGCTCCTCCCGTCTTCGGGAACCATCTTAGTTCTTTCCCTCTATCATCGTCCTGTCTGGGTCGCTTCCTTCCCTCTGGCTTGTCCTCTCTGAGACTCCTCATTCTCGCCGTTACCGCCTTGCTAATTCCCGTGGTCGATTCTTTGGGTGCTGGTGTTATTAACTCCCGGTAACGCTTTGCAGGTGGCCCTTCCGAATGCCCCTCCTGCTTCCCCCTGGTAGCATCCCACAAGATCATTTTCATGGTTTGCGCAGCGTGCTCCGCCAGAAAATCCCTAAACTCTCCTCTGTTTTCTGGCATCCATCTATCCAAATACCTCTGCGTGTTGATGACTCCTCCATACGACGCCGCTGTCGCTACCTCCTGGTATGTGAATGGCAGTCTCCTCTTGATAATCTCCAGATGGGCTTCCTGGTTGATGTTGAAGAAACCCCACTGGAACTCCTGGGCCTTCATTCTCTGTCGCGTAATAACGCCGACGTCGGCCCACTCCTCGAAGATCTTAAACTTCTCCCCATCATCCATCCAGTCGCACTGGCGCCCGTAGTGCCCTCGGAAGTTACACTTTGAGCAGCAGTTGTGCAGCCTCGGACACGCTCCCATGCTATGGCTCGACTCGTGGCAGTAGAGGCAACTCGTCCCCTTCTGAAATCGATACAAACAGCTCTTTTCCTGGTGAGTCAGCCTCCCGCAGTAATCACAGCTGTGTATCAACGCGTCCCGCCCCAACTCATCTTTTGCCCCGAGCGGTCTCCTAGGTCTGTGGAGCCGTTGGTAAGCAAACTTCTGGACATTAACGTCTCTGTCCATATCTACGTCCTCCTCCCGCCTCGGCATCGTCTCTCCAAACACTACCCTTGGTGCTGTTCCTGGTTGCTCGCCCAACCTGATGATGCTCCCCGCGAAATCCATCGCCGACTCCTCGTGCACCCAGATCCGCTTGCCGGGTTTATCCCAGAAGGCCCTCGCCCCGCTGGCCGTCGCCACTCTCCCGCCAACCCAGTCCGCATCTTAGTGGCCGATCCTCTCGATGGGCGGCATCTCCCCGAACTCGTCGTCATCTTCCTCCGTCGCTGGGAGTGGATCCAAACCAGGTATCCCAGTAGATCCACTGTGTCCGTTTCCGCCTTGGCTTCTACCCGTAACTTTCCATCCTTCCTGTTCTCTCGGTCTCTTTCTCACGAAATCGCCCTCAGAGCCCGCTGGCATGGGCATCGCTTGCAATTCCGATGTTGACTGTTTCGGCGATTCTTCCGTCCATCCTAGCTCCTCCCCCAGAAACTCACCCGAGCTTCCTGATCCCCACCTTAGCTCGTCCAAGTTCTGGGCCTCAAACCCGTAATCCTCTCCCCTAATCTCCGCCTCTCTCTCATCTGCCTCCCTCCTTTCAGGCCTGGCGATTTCTTCCAGTCGCTTCCCCTCAAGTCTATCCGCTTCCAGCTTCTCCCATCTCTGGTATGGTGTATCCACCTCCCTGTCTACTAGGTGCCGGCTGTTGTAGTACACCGACTCGCCCTTCAGCCCCGGGTGGTCTACCAGACCTTCAAAGGCCACCTTAAAGGCTCTTCTGTAGTTTAGAGATGATCCTGATAGCAGGAACGCAGTCGGCTCTCTTCCGATAACCACGGCCATGAATAGGTTTAGTAAACCTATCATTATCCAATCCTCCTGTAGGATATATCTCTTCTGATATATCTTTATCGCTCCTCTCTGGAACTGATACACCTCCTGTTTCCCTGGCCTCGCTCCCCACTTCAGCGAGTTCGCCAGCTCCGCTCCGTACTCCTCCCGGAACTTACCCCAGTCCATCGGCTTGTGGCAGACGAGCCCCATGAGCTGATCCATCACCACTGCTCCGCAATGTCCTGTGTTCTCTACCAATCCCAACCCGTTTGGCCCTGTCATGGCCATATAGACCGCTTACATGTCCAAGAGGTTGGGGGTCTCCGGTCTGACGATCCTCTCCGCATTGTCGCGGATCACTGATCCCACTTTCACCGTTGTCTTCTCCCTCACTAGGTCTTGCACTGCCCTTGGCAACTGGTTAACTTCGGCCCGCTCTTCTTGCCATACGTTCCTAGATCGAATAGGAATATGTCTCCATTTGGCGCAGCCAAATGCAGTAGTATGGTTCTGGCTGATCCCGCCGACCCTCTTCTCAAACCCTCTTCGTCCTCCACAGTCCCCTCGTCGTCTAGGACCATGTATCCTCCCCTGTTCACGGACTCTACGAACCTCCTCCAGTCTTTTCTCGGTGGTTCTCTCAGATACTTCGGTATCCCGAACTTCGCTTCGTCTCCTTTCACTACGTAGCAACAATGCTCGAGGATCACGTTGTCCAGCGACGGTGTCCCGTAGGTCCCGACCAGTCGTCTCTCGTGCATCTCCCTGAAGTGGTCCTGCAGCGCTCGCGCTTTGTGACCCTTCGCTAGCGGCTCGTAGTATCCCCTCATCTTCTCCTCCGGATGCCTTTGCGTGAAGTCCACTAGTATCTCCTTTCCACTCCTCTCCGTCTTTCTCTTCTTAACAAGTCTCTCCGCCATTACGAACTTCCTCGCTCGCTCACCTGCTTGGTGGTACCTTGCCAAGGCTCAAGTAGATGAGTGACGTTTAGTAAGATGGTCTGTACTGGTTCAGTAATGGCCTATCTCTCTTAAATGCTAAATTTCTAGTATATTTTTACCTATACGCCCCCCAAAGTGCCAATTTTCCTAAATTTCCTAAATCTGTCAGTTACTTTTTTTATGTTCTAGAATCTTTTACTTACTGTTACCATAATTTGTCAGATTTACTTCTAATACTATTTTATTTTTTTTGTTAGTATGCTATTATCGCTTATGGTGGGTTATTTTTACTTAGATAACCCCTATAGTTTGTATACAGGGTAGACTAGCTGTTCTCTACTATGCTAGTCTGTACCAGGTAGCCTCCTGGCCCTGTATCAAACATCCTAACTTACTCTATGGGCCGTGCAGTACTGTAGTCTGTCTCGTGCGGCCTACACGGTCTATCCTGCTGTACCCACGTGCCCCCTCTCTCTTTTGTGGCGCTCTCTATGCCCACAACCTCTACGGTACTACGTACCCTACTACTACTACTCTTATGATATATTTATATATCATACTCTCTACTCTCTTACTACTAACTCTTACTAACTCTACTAACTCTATCAGTATTACATACCCTCCCACTACTCTCGTGGTATGTTTATTGACCACACTCCCTATACTTCTAACTCCTACCAGCGGTACTATGTACCCTGCCACTACTCTCGTGGTATGTCAATATACCACACTCCCTATACTTCTAACTTCTACCAGCGGTACTATGTACCCTGCCACTACTCTCGTGGTATGTCAATATACCACACTCCCTATACTTCTAACTTCTACCAGCGGTACTATGTACCCTGCCACTACTCCCGTGGTATGTTTATATTCCACACTCCCTATACTTCTATCTGCCTACTAACGGTACTATGTACCCTACTACTCTCGTGGTACGTTAATGTACCACACTCCCTAACTTCTGCCTATGGTACTATGTACCCTACTACTCTTGTGGTACGTCAATGTACCACACTCCCTATGTTTCTGCCTAAGGTACTATGTACCCTACTACTCTCGTGGTATGTCAATTGTCAATGTACCACACTCCCTAACTTCTGCCTATGGTACTATATACCCTACTACTCTCGTGGTACGTCAATGTACCACACTCCCACTCCTACTTCTAACTACTTACCTAGTGCTACGTACTATCTATTACTATTACTTTCATTCTTTTTATTATTTTATTATTATTTTTTTTATATTATGTGTGGGAAGGGCGTCTTGCCCTCATTCCCACCCCCCCGGTCCAACATTTGGACGACTAAACTCTAAGGTGCCCCTTCTAGTAGGCAGCACTTTCCTACAGCCCTCCTGTAGGTCTTCCTGTCCTTTGCTCCTATCTTGCCTCCTATTCTCACTTCCACCAACCAGACTCTTCCGTCCTCGTTGGGGTAAGTATCTACCACTCTCGCTAGCCTCCACTGGTTATTGATAATTGTGTCGTCAGTGACGATTACCAAGTCACCCTTCTTTAGTTCCCTAGTGGTGTTTCTCCACTTACTCCTCCTGTGTAATGTGGGAAAATATTCCTCTACCCATCTCCTCCAATATAATCTCCCCGCATGTCGATGGTCGCCGGAGTGTCAGTGATCCCGTGATCAGAAAGAGTGATCAGAAAGTGTCCCGGTGTTAGCACGTCCAGTGATTCTGGGTCGTCATTCTCCGGATATAGCAGTCTGCTATTAATGACTAGCACCGTTCTTAGTATGTCCTCTGTGACCATGTGGGTGTTCATCAACTTCATCATTAAACGCTTAGAACTTCCCACAAGTCTCTCTACACATCCTAAGGTATGTGGCGCGTATGGCGTCCTCCTTTCCCACTTCACTTGCCGTCTCCTCATAGCTGCCCTGACATCGTCTCCCTCTAGGATGTCGAAGGCATCGGCCAACTCGTTCTCTGCTCCAACGAAGTTGGTCCCATTATCTGAATAAATCACCACGATTGTTCCCCCTTTGCGGTCTCTAAATCTCTCTAAGGCATTAATAAATGCCGATGCCGTAGCGTCCTGCACGAGTTCTATTCCTACTGCCCTCGTGTTGTTGCATAAGAAGATAATGCCGTAGCGTTTCTCCATGTATCGCATCACCTTAATCTTAATCGGCCCTAACATGTCTATGCCGCAGTGCGTGAATGGCGGGTCGTGTTGTCTCACTCTATAGGCCGGTAATGGCGCCATCTCCTGTACAGCCCTCTCCTTTCTCGCCTGTCAGCAGGTCTGGCACAGCCCCACTACCGCCTTCACCTTCTTCCTTAACTGTGTGATCCAGAATGTTCTCCGTATCTTTGTGAGGGTCTGATTCGTGCCTCCATGTAGTATCGACTTGTGCGAGTCCCAAATGATCTGGTGGACTATCGGTGATTTGTTAGGGATGATTATGGGTTTTGGTGGGATAACTAAGCTGTTGTTGTTCACCACTCTGGAATTCATCACCAGAATCCCATCATCGTTTAACTGTGGGGACAGCGTGTTGAGCTCGCTATCTCGACGAAGGTGTTGTTGATTGCTAACTCTATCCACTTTGTCGGCGTAGTTCTTTCTCTGCTCGTACTGTATTACGGCTTTAGCCGCTCCTTCCAGGTCGATGTTTGGTTTCCTTTTGGCATCCTTGCCAACTTCCCTAAGGAAATCCCCATAGGCCCTCCAATACGCTACCAACTTCTTGGTCTTATACCAGCTGGAGCTGTAACTGAGCAACCTATCCGTCGGGTTGTCGCATGGTTCTTCTGATTTCGGTGGCACCTCCTTGATCTCCCTCACCATCTGGCTGTATATCTCTTCCCCTTCTGAATCTTCCCCCTCTTCTTCTGGTACTACTTCTTCTGAGCCCGGGTCCACCTTCCTCATTGGTGGCCAGGCTGATCTATCGTTCAGGAAGTGCGGCCCGTGCTGCCACAACACTTCCTTCTTCGAGAAAGTGTGGCGTGCCACGCCCCTTGATAACAAATCTGCTGGATTGTTGTCGGTAGGGCAGTAATGCCATGCCACCTATCTAGGTCAGTCATCGCCCTTATCTCGTCTACCCTATTCGCGATGAATATAGGGTATCTCGTCTTCTCGTTATGCAGCCACCCTAGCACTACCATGGAGTCTGTACAGTAGTGTGTCTCCACTATGTTGGGTATAGTGTCCATCAAGTAGGCTGTGGCCCTCACTCCTAACCTCGCAGCTGTCAACTCGAGTTTCGGGACTGATGCTGAATCTGGTGGCATCGACTTTGCTTTACTAAATGCAAGTCTGGGCTTGTGAGCCCCCTTTCGCTGTACCAGATAAAGTACCGCTCTGTATGCTTCCAGAGATGCATCGGAGAACATGTGTAGGTCCAGGTCCGTCATGTCCCTGTCCGGGAAATACACGCGTGGCATGGTGTACTGTCCCCATCTGTTCTAAACTTCCCGTCCACTTACTCCACTGTTTGCTTATTTCTTCCGGGACCTCCGTATCCCACTTGTCCTTCAACTTGTATACTTTCTTTAGTATCTGCTTCCCTGTGACTAACAATGAGGATGCTAGGCCTAAGGGATCATATATCCTCGCTATGTACGAAACATAGCCTCACTTTGTGTGGATCTCTGCGCCCTCCTGGCTTAGTTGATACTCCAACTCATCCGTCTCCCGGTTCCACACAATTCCCAGCGCCTTCTGCTGAGACTCCACTCTCTTGTTCGCCATGTCCTGTCCCTTCGCTGTTGTGGGGTTGTCCATGGTCGACTCTGGCCGCCTGTCTTCTATGGCTTTCATGAACTCCTCTGAGCTGGACTGGAACTTAGTCAGGTTGAATCCGGATCCCTTTAGGATGTCGCAAACCTCGCACCCTATCTCCAGTATTTCTTCAACCGTGTTTCCAGATCCGATCCCATCATCTACATAGAAACCGCGTCGAATCATGTCGATCGGCTTGGCACTATACTCTCCCTCTTTCCCCTCTACCGTATCTCTTACAGCCATAGTCGTCGTAAATGAGGACGACTTGGCCCCCATGTTTTGCACCACCATTTTGTACATCGGTATCGCATACAGTTCTTCGTTGCCATTGTACCATAGGAAGCGCTGGCTGTCACTGTCCTCCTCCGTCACACGGACTTGGTTGAACATGCCTTCGATGTCGCACGTGAAGGCGTGCCTCCCATTCCTAAATCTCAACAAGACCTCTATCCCCGAGTTGTAGATGTTCGGGCCCTCCAGCAGATAGTCGTTTAGGCTCTTGCCATTCGTTTTGGCCGATGCGTCAACCACCATCCGCAGTTTACCCTTCTTTGGGTCTAAAGCCACTTGAAGTGGCAGGTAGTAGGTCCTGTCCGTGTTCGGTTCGTCGACCGGTAACTCCACGGCCCATCCCTTTTCCACGTATTTCTTTATTGTCTTATGGATGTACTCATCCTTCTCGGGGCTCCGTTTGAGTGTTTGCTTCAGTTTGCGAAGCCTTGTGAATGCCATCCCTTTATTGTCAGGCAACGGTAGTTTTGGTTGTTTCTACACCATGCCTATGGTGTACCATCCCTCGTTGCACTTCATCGACTCCTTCACACTTTCTATTGCTTGTATATCCTCCACCGAGGTTCCGATCCCGGCCTCCTTTAATCCTTCGAAGTCTTGTCTTAATAGCCTCTTGCGCTGCTCCTCTGCTCCTTCATCCTCCATCTCCCTCATGGTCCCCGCGAACATGCACCCCGATGTCTCTGACATCCTAAATGGAATCTTGGTTTTGATTGGGCCGCTAAGCGTCCATCCGGCCGAACGGTGTGAGAACTGCCATTGGATCACGCTGTCTGTCCTCTCCGAAGATTGTTCGTACTCTCTCGTGGGCCGTCAGACAGTCCATCCCCACTATGATGGATACCTTTGGGACGTCCACTTCCGGTATCGAGAAATCGATTTCGTCCAGGAATCTGTATTGCTCGACCTCGATGTTAGTTGGTCGCCTGGCATTTATGTCACATCCCGGTGCTATTGCTGATATCTCGCACCTTCTCATCCTCATCTCCAGGACCTCATCCTTGCTCGAGATAGTAGTTACCGCCATCCTGCTCGGCCTCGTCTGTAACCCCATCTTCTCGGCCACCCAATTCTCCACCAATGTTAAGGCTGCTCTGCTATCGACCAGCATCAATGTGGTAACTGATCGACCGCCCTCTCCTATTACCCTCACCGGTACCACCCCGAGTAGTACCGTTCCCCTTTTCTTCGCTCCTACGGTGCTTGTCGCCATCGTTTGGCCTTTGCCTTGACCGAATTTAATTGGTATCTCTTTGCATTGTTCAGCCTTGTGTCCGCCCGCCACACATCGATGACAGATTCCACTTTTGATCGCGTATTCTATCTGATCTTGTTTGGGTAACGTTTGCCAGTACCTGCAGTTCATGGTCTGATGAAGTGCGTTCGAATGTAATTGGCATTTGTTTCTCGGATTATAGCCTTCCCTATACAGTGCGCTGCGTATCGCATGTACGTTCATACTTAGTTCTCTACTGTTCTTGTTATTTGGGTTTGGCCTACTGGGCATGTTGGGGTTGTATTTATTTGTGTTGTTATTTTGTCCCTGTCCATGCCATGGTATGGCCCTACCCCCAGCTATCTGTGGACTAGCAGTCCCCTGCGTCATCGCATATGGTAGCGATTGTCTGAGCTTTGGTAATGCATTTGCCGTACTATGTTCTGGTTTCGGTTTGTTATATTCGGTCTTCGGCGCCCTCCCCAGACTATCCTCGCTGTTGACTGGGTCCGTGATCAACTCTGCTTCATAATTGAGGAAGTTCGACATTTTCTCTAGGCCCGGTTCCGCACCTTTCTTCTCCCGGGTGGAGAAGGCGATCTTCCTCCATTTGTTCCGTAGCCAGATTGGCAGTGCCTGCGCTATCGTGGTGATGTTATTCAATGCGTTGAGTTCGTGTGGCGCATCCAAGGTCTTTAGCACGATCAGCTCCTTCTCGACCTTATTCGCGAAAGTCTTTATACTAACAGGGTTATCCTGTAGGCCACCCATGTTATTCCCCTCAAGGTCTGCCTGATGATCTTGGCAGGGTTTCTGTATTCCCTGTCTAGGGCCCGCCATGCAGTCGTGAAGCCACCCTCGATACCTTGATACTGCCTCACGATATCGTACGCTGGGCCCCTGTGTAAACTTGTAGATATTTTAGGCACTCCGCCTGTGTCAGATTCTTAGTTAATATTTCATTACTGTAGATGCGTCGGAATTGCAGGTATTCTTCCGGTCTGCTTCCATCGAATTTAAACGGCTCCACTGGTGGCAGCTCGAACCTGGTCTTAAGCGCATCAATGAGTGTTGCCATACCCATCGCCTGTGCTTCCAATGGGTTCGACGGATGCTGTACAGACTCTCCTGTTGTTGGGTGCGGTCCGCCCATTGGGCCTGTTGATTTTTTCTGTGTCGGATATATCATTGGGGGTAACGGCCCCCTCCATATCTCTGTATCGCACGATCTGTTCTGGTCCAGGGGGTTCAGTGTTATTATTCTCGGCTGAGTGTATTGCTGATATTGTAATGGGGGAATGTCACCCTTCCCCCCCCCCCCCCCCCCCCCCACCGGTGTTGTGTTTGGTACTGGGGTTGATGTTAATATATTGGGGCCCACACACCTATCGGCAATAACTCCCCCCTCCCCTGGGTATATGTTATATCCCTGCATATTATAGACATACTGGTGTGTAGGTACCGGTATAGGCCTATCAACTTCTTGCCTACCTACTGGTATGTACGCCGCGACCTCCGGGTCTAATCCTGTTGTCCGCGCTACCCTATCGCCTACACTATCTCTTCCAGCATGGCCTATAGTATGTGCAGTAAGGCCTACAGCATGTCCTGCAGTCTGCCTGTGTCCTTCCGGACCGAAGTTTAATCTTCTCAAATATTCCAAGAAGTCATCCCCGCAACTACCGTACTCTCGATTGGCAGCTATATCCCGTTGTAAAGTTTCTCTTCGATCCCCTCTCCTGTTCTCGTCCTCGTACTGGTACATCCTGTACCCTTCTCCCGGCGTATGGTATATCTCGCCAGGCTGCGTCTCTCCGGGGCGACGGCAATCTCCCGGAGTTCGACCCCACTGACTCTCTAACTCCATCTCTGCCACCAACGGTTCACTGTCCGTCCTCGCTCTCCAGTTGCTCATAGCAACGCTTCTTCTATTCTCTTCACTTCTTCTCTCTTCAGTGTAGCGCTCCCGCTCATGAGATCTCTCTTCGACCTCCCGGTTAAACTCCACTGTTCTTCTTCCGTCTTCCGACTGGGCTCGACGTCTTGTCACTCGCCCGCTCACGACGCCAACCTCTCTCTCTCTAGCCGGTTGGACGCTCCTGGGGATACTCGCAATCCCCCTACTATTCTCCGTCGTCGGGTGCGGTGGTTCATCTAACTCACCACGCGCATTATCCGCCGACGCTTGTAGGGCATTCTCTGCCTCCCCCCCCCCCCCTCTCGCCACTAATCTCTCGTGGTGGGGTGCCCGTAGACCCCCCCCCCCCCATTCTCCACTTCTTACTTCACTACCTCCTACTTCGCTTCTATGCCCCTCTCTAGTTGACGCATTGTCTCTACTCCGGCTGGGTCTACTCACCCCCGCCTCTCCCTGTGCGACTGCGTGGCCTTGCACTCCCGTCGGGTTGACTCACCCCCGCTACTCCCTGCGTAACTACGTGGCCTTGCAGACTCTCGCTGGCTGGACCACCTGTGTCCCCTACATTCGTATTAATAGCACCGTTCTCAATAATATTGTTATCTAAATTATTTAAATTATTTTGCTCAGAGTTAGGGCTATTATTTGGAGTATTTTGTATATTTAAATTATAATTATGTGGATTATTTTATCCGTTTAAATTAATATTATTATTTGGATTATTTTGTGCGTTTAAATTAAAATTATTATTTGGATTATTTTGTACATTTGAATTAATATCATTATTTTGCACATTTGAATCAATCCCCCCCCCGCCCGTACGGTTACACCAGTCCTGGGTCTGTCGCCCGGTGCCTGTAAGTGGGGTATTAACAAACGTTTCCATTACTTCTGGCTCCTCGTAAATACTACCCGAGCCAGCCTCACTCTCAGATAATCACAACTGCGCCAGTTCTAATCGGCGCTTTTGCTTTGCCTGGTATTGCATAAGCCCCCTTAACCGGGTATGCATATCATCCCGCATACGCTTTCCCGCTCTCTCTCTCCCTCTATCCTCTCGCAAACTTTGGTTCACTAACTCTGCCTCTCTCGCCTCCCGCTCTCTACGCTCATTTGTTTCTCTCTCTACCCTCGCTGCCTCTCTCGCTTCTCACTCTCTACGCTTGTTCTCTATTCTCGCCTCCCGCTCTCTACGTTCATTCTCTATTCTCTCTACCCTCGCTGTCTCTTTCGCTTCTCGCTCCTTGCGCTCGTTCTCTATTCTCGCCTCCCGCTCCTCGCGCTTGTTTATCTCTCTCTCTTCCCGCTCCCTACAGTTTCTTGCCACCCTCTTGGCTCTCTCTCTACATCCCCTTGCTAACTCTCTCTCTCTTTCTCTAATAGCACGGTTCCCTTGTCCAGTTGCCTCTCCAACTCCTGCTGATCCAGCGCCACAAGGTCTAGTTGACACGCCAGATCTATCTCTAACACCCTTCTTTCTTTTGCGGAGGATGTAGCGGATTTATCGGTCGCGACAGACTCCCGTCGTCTCTCTGTCCTACTAACTTTCCCCCGGTTTCTGGGGTTCTCGCTAACCGACGACACCGAATCCTTGGGGTTAACCTCGGGTTCGCCGTCGGCCGGTCCGCCCAACCCACTAACTTAATTCCCCTAGCATCCACTAAGTAAGGCCCTACATACACTACTTCAGGCTCCATTACCCCGGACCGCCACAATTCAAACAGTTCCGTGGCGACCCCCCTCACTCTCTCACTCGCCAGTTCTCCCTGTCCAAAATGGACTAAATATCGAAAATGTTTATTCGACTCACCTAGCCTCTGATGTAGTTTAGGCTGGTCTACCTTTCTCCCTTCTTTGGCCTCCTTAAGTAACCTCTTGGTGGCGTTGTAGGCCCGTCGTAGCCGATCACTCATCCCGACATCCTCTTTGCCGACTCCGCCTCCTCTCCTCGTCCGGCATCATACCGGCGGCCCCACCATCGCCGTTCCGGTGGGCCGTCCATCGCCCTCGGCCTGTGGCTGGCTGGCGAATTAGGTACTCCGACCGCCATCGTGCGTCGACTCGTCTCCCTCTCGTGGTTGATGCCCGCCCTCCGCTTGGGCAGCCGGATCATCTTTTGTTGGCGAATCCAGCATGGCAGGCCGATACCATCTCGTCGTGGCCTCACAGATCGTTTGGTTGGTATCGTCCGGGGTCCGCGGCGGCGTCCTCTCTCCCTCTGATAATCAGATAATTGTCAGACCATCTGATAATTGTTCCACCATCTTTCCTTCTCTCTATTCTCTGCAGTCACAGTTTATTGGCAGGTGGTAAAGTTAATGACTGTGACGGGATCGGAGATCCCGACCGGGTTAGAAATGTACGCGTCATCATTCTGCTGGAGATCGTGCTACTAGCTTTGGCCGAGGCCGTTTGGGAAAACAGTGAAAGTTTCTGCTGTCTCTCAATATTAATTAATATGGACGATAATAGCACGTCAATTGAATATGAGCAGAAAATACAGATTAATTGTTACCAGTATGGCGGTGGCGGTCATTAACTATGACCGGTCTGCACTAACTGAACTGAATAACACAACTGACCGGTAAACCAGTAATGTAAGATAATATATGATTAATACATTGAATATTGGTTTACCACCTACTCTACTTTAGCCCTCTACCCAATGGATGCTTTCCTGTTCCCTATCACGTGCTTCCCTCCCCACTATTGGCTAATATACTACTTGTCACTTTGGCACTCCCTGGGAGTGTTTCCCCTCCGCTGCTAGCCTCTACTAGCTGCCTTCCCTCCGAGGAGGTTTGACCTCTCACCTTTCTCTGTGGCTTTGGGCTTGTGTCGCCCCCCCCCCCCCCCCCACCAATGTTGGTTATGATACGAGATTAATATTGGTAATCTCGTATCCCCAACATATTGGTAAAATGCCACTAGTCCCATTTTCTAGTGGGTAATGAAGTGGAATTGAATCCGCTTACATTATTAAGTGTTTTATAGCGCTTTTTTCTGTCATATAACCTGTACATATACTAATTCGTTTATTGTTTTGGTTAGATTCAGCCCTTCTGTAAACTGTGTTTTTGGTGAAAACCTGGTATTCTTCACATGGGGGTAACTGCAAAGTGAAATATAACGGCAGAAAGTGTGGTATTCTTCACATGGGCCTTACTCTTTTCAGCAAAGGTTAATATAAAGGTTAATTAGTTATTTTTCCTATGTGATGAATAATTATTATTATGTAAATTTATTTCTGAATTAAAATAACTTACCTAATTATTAATAGACCATCAAAATCTTAATCTCGATCTGCGCAAGTGGAACATGCTGCGCCCGACCCCATGTAGTCCAAGTTGGTCCCAAATTGGTGGAATTTTCTGAGCCGCTTTTCCTAAAACCCATTTGAGCGCATTGTGACAGACCAGCATCAGGACAGGAATACCGCGCGTTGAGGTTGGCCTGCGTACAATCGTTGTACCACCATCCACCGACCCTCTTAGTCGCGCAGTTACAGGATAAACTGCCGTTGTAAACAGAAACGCAGGAATCTGTGTCGTGATCTAGTGTTGAGAATGGAAAACCATTGACACTTTCTCTACTGTATCTTTCATCTTCAATGTTTAAACTATCTCCGATATCGCCGCTGTAATTACCGACGTGCAACTCATAATTAGTAGCCGCGTTGCCAACACTGAAATTACCATATTCAGCGTAACCACGCTTCACGATATATGTTCCTATTTTTGTTTTATACAAAAGAAAGGGGTCACTTTCGTAAGTAAGGTCTATACGGAGACGGACACCACCGCGGCTGAGTTTACTAATGGTTTCCAATCCGAGCCAAAAACTACCAGCTTTAATTTCTGCAAAACCGTGACTAATTTCTCCAAATCCGTCTGTGTAATTCATCCAATTTCTATCGAAATCAAGGTTGTATCTTCTATAAGAATCAATGTGGAAGACTCCCTCCCCTTTCCTCCCTGACCTGTCGTGGTCCCAGAGGATTGTTTGTTGTCGCCGTTGGATTAACAACCATTCCCCCTCTCTGGTAGACTCACACATCACCTTCCCGTCGAGTCCAATATGTTTATTCGGTGAGATATAATGATTCTCTTTCCGAATACTGTAATCGTTAAGACGACACGGTACGTGGCGATCTCGCAATTCGTCTATCTTATTATTTAATTTAATAAATTCTGTTCTCGTTCGTATTATATCCGCCATGCAAGATGAATCGACTCCGCAATCATAAACTTGTTGGTAAATTAATTTCTTATACAAATTATCTAAAGCGAATGATGTTTCATGATCAGCTTCTTCCTTTGATAAAATATTAATAAATAGAGTAAAAAAAAGGTGCGAATCATTTCACCCGTAATAATTGGTTTTTCATTGCCTTCACTGTTTTTACTGTATTTTATTTAAGGTAAACTTTTTGGGCTTATTTTTCTAGTAATGAAATATAGTGAAATCTAATTGTAACAAGATCTAGACCGAGACATACGGCACATAGACGGAGACATACGGCACATAGATGGAGACATTGGCACATACGGCACATAGATGGAGACATACGGCGCATAAACAGAGACATATGGCACATAGACAGAGACATACGGCGCATAGACGGAGACATACGGCACATAGATTGAGACATTCGGCACATAGACGGAGACATACGGCGCATAGACGGAGATATACGGCACATAAATGGAGACATTCGGCACACAGACAGAGACATACGGCGAATAGACGGAGACATATGGCACATAGATGGATACATACGGCGCATAGACGGAGACATACGGCGTATAGACAGAGATATTGGCACATACGGCACATAGACGGAGACATACGGCGTATAGACGGAGACATATGGCACCTAGACGGAGACATACGGCGCATAGACAGAGACATACGGCACATAGATGGAGATATTCGGCACATAGACGGAGACATATGGCGCATAGATGGAGACATTGGCACATACGGCACATATATGGAGACATACGGTGCATAAACAGAGACATATGGCACATAGACAGAGACATACGGCGCATAGATGGAGACATACGGCACATAGATTGAGACATTCGGCACATAGACGGAGACATACGGCGCATAGACGGAGACATACGGCACATAGATGGAGACATACGGCTCCTAGGCAGAGACATACGGCGCATAGACGGATACATATGGCACAGACGGATACATACGGCCACATAGACGGAGACATACGGCGTATAGACAGAGATATTGGCACATACGGCACATAGACGGAGACATACGGCGTATAGACGGAGACATATGGCACCTAGACGGAGACATACGACGCATAGACAGAGACATACGGCACATAGATGGAGACATTCGGCACATAGACGGATACATATGGCGCATAGACGGAGACATATGGCACATAGACGGATACATATGGCACATAGACGGATACATACGGCGCATAGACGGAGACATACGGCACATAGATGGAGACATACGGCGCATAGATGGAGACATTGGCACATACGGCACATAGATGGAGACATACGGCGCATAAACAGAGACATATGGCACATAGACAGAGACATACGGCACATAGACAGAGACATACGGCGCATAGACGGAGACATACGGCACATAGATTGAGACATTCGGCACATAGACGGAGACATACGGCACATAGACGGAGACATACGGCGCATAGACGGAGACATACGGCACATAGATGGAGACATACGGCTCCTAGACAGAGACATACGGCGCATAGACGGATACATATGGCACAGACGGATACATACGGCACATAGACGGAGACATACGGCGCATAGACGGAGACATACGGCGCATAGACGGATACATACGGCACATAGATAGAGACATTCGGCACATAGACGGAGACATACGGCGTATAGACAGAGATATTGGCACATACGGCACAGACGGAGACATACGGCGTATAGACGGAGACATATGGCACATAGACGGAGACATACAGCGCATAGACAGAGACATACGGCACATAGATGGAGACATTCGGCACATAGACGGATACATATGGCGCATAGACGGAGACATATGGCACATAGACGGATACATATGGCACATAGACGGATACATACGGCACATAGATGGAGACATACGGCGCATAGACGGAGACATACAGCACATAGACGGAGACATACGACACATAGACGGAGACATTCGGCACATAGACGGGGAGATACGGAACATAGACGGAGACATACGGCACATAGACGGAGACATACGACACATAGATGGAGACATACGGTACATAGACGGAGACATATGGCACATAGAAAGAGACATACGGTACATTGACGGAGACATACGGCACATAGACGGAGACATTCGACACATAGACGGAGAGATACGGCACATAGACGGAGACATACGGCACATAGACGGAGACATACGACAATAGATGGAGACATACGGTACATAGATGGAGACATATGGCACATAGACAGAGACATATGGCACATAGACGGAGACATACGACACATAGATGGAGACATACGGTACATAGACGGAGACATATGGCACATAGACAGAGACATACGGCACATAGACGGAGACATACGGCACATTAATGGAGACATACGACACATAGATGGAGACATACGGTACATAGACGGAGACATATGACACATAGATGGAGACATACGGTACATAGACGGAGACATATGGCACATAGACGGAGACATATGACACATAGATGGAGACATACGGTACATAGACGGAGACAAATGGCGCATAGATGGAGACATTGGCACATACGGCACATAGACGGAGACATACGGCACATAGATGGAGACATTCGGCACATAGACAGAGACATACGGCGCATAGACGGAGACATATGGCACAGACAGATACATACGGCACATAGATAGAGACATTTGG
>JAUCBJ010000919.1:0-22411 GCA_032718475.1 Nemertoderma westbladi | reverse complement strand
AGCTGTGTATAGACGCGTTTTAGAATTCGTCTATAGATATACAGTAATTTGAAAAGTCGTGAAGCCTGGAAAATAGCATTTAGAAACCATGGTGACGGCTATATTACGTAGGAGTGTAAATTGAGTTTAGCAACTTCCACAGATTGGTGCCAACAGTACAACTAAGGTGCTAAAGGTTAGTAGCACCAGAGGCGTACATGGACCCCACTCAGTAGTTTGCAGTGATGTGTGATGTTCGATTATCAAACCTGTGGGTTTGGTATAGTCGAGCATTGAGACTATGGTCCTTTCTAACTACTGTAGTTTAGTACGAGTAATGGGAGTAGTTTGGGCATCAAAAAGTGAGTTGGTCACGGCCAGTTTATCTCCAAAGTTTTGCGCTATGCATGGGAATAGGTTAGAGGATAGTTAGGAATGCGACGGGATCTAGAGAGTCGAACCTGAACTGCTGGAAGGCGGGGGGGGGGGGGGGGGGGGGGCTCAGGAGGTCTGTCTTTCGGCGACATCTAACTGATTTACCCACAGTGTAATTAGTTACGTAAGAATTAAGGAGGGAAAGAATGAGAGCGTTGGGGGACCGTATGGAAGTTTTGCGAAAAGAGTATCGCACTCGGTATCCCTACGATTTCGCGTTAGACGTATGCGACATTAGCGCAGACCCGGACGAGGAGATTGCGCAGCTGTACCATATGAACATGTATTTACGACACGACGAACCTCTACCTGCAGTCCGAGATCAGTTCGACGGAATGCATCTGTATCGGAGGACTCGAGGCGAGGATCAAGAGACTCCGAAGGTCTTCAGTGTATACAAGTTATTCTACAAATGTGGTGAATGCATGAATAAACAAGACGTAGCGATTCCCGACCGACTGAACGAGCAACATCCCGAACCAATATTAACGCGATGTCAAGCTCACCAGTTCCTTAGATACAACGAGGGAGGTTACCCAATGAGCAACCCGATGATCAGTATCGACTTCAGCGGAAAGCGACCTCCAAGACCCATTACGCCGACCATTACGACTTTAGATCCGTATACGGAGATTAAACCCTGTTCGACACCTAGTTTGTTAGAGACAGCAGCGGCCATTTCGCTGTACCGAGCCTATAAGGACCTAGAGGCGCGGCGCGAAGCGGCACGGGACTCGGGTACCAAACCCGCGGGTTTGGAGCTCTCGAGTCCCTGGACTACGTTTACTTCGCCCCACCGAGCGAAAACTGTCACGCCTGAGCATCAGGATGACATAGACGCGTTGCGGCAGGAGGAGCGAGCAGCGAAGGCGAAACAATTATTCGAAGCGCGGGTAGCGGAATATAATAAGACCGCGGATAGACATCAAGAGGAGACGAGGAGAGTGACCGGATTTGTTCCACAGGCCGTATCTCAACCCCGACCGGTGTATTATTCCGACGGCAACGAACCTGCGATATTGGTAGATCACCCGGAGTCGCGAGAAGCGATTAGATTCTTGCCGATGGTGAGGATGTCGGATCATTGGAACGTCGACTGTCTACGGGAAGTTTTTTGCGCGAAGTTCTTGCGTGATGTCCCGATGCAGATCACGGACTACGACACATTGGATAAGATTGGAGCTCTAGGAAAAGAGAGTAAGTTATTCGGATGGTTAGACAAGTACATCAAGGTATGGGTCGCGGTGGCTACATTCCCAGATGACGAGGAGGTAGACCAGGCGTGGCTGAGGAGAAAGGGATCTTACACCCGATATGACGACCACAAGGCTATCGAGCGTATGTGGACCCCATCAGAAGAGATTCAGCGTCAGTGGAGGAAAACGGAGGAATCACTGCAGGATTGGAGAGTGATGTTCTACGACAATGAAGGAGGGTCTCATCAGGAATGCTTGACTAGTAAGTGCATTCAAATTCGCGCAGCCGATGGTGTGACTCATGTGTTTATGCGCGTAAGAGCGGATAGAGAGAGACCGGAGCCCATAATCACGACACAATATCGGAAAGGGAAGGATCCTAGGGAACAGATTTTGGAGGTATGCAGGCGAGGAGGTATGCACGGAGCGGAGCGTATCGACGCCAGGATGCTACCCAAGAAGGTTAGAGAGGCTATTCTTAACCAAGATTATGTCAAGGTGGGATCGGGAGTCCAGAGCGATTTGGAAAGTGACTTCAACGCCATGACTGATTTAGAAGATAGATTGCCGAGACCGTTTGTCGACACCAAGCTATTGTTGCTATGGGCACAAGACATTGGAATTTATAGGGAGTATCCCAACTCTGCCAAGACTGGTATGGGCTTCATAGCACATTTATTGTATAATTGGGACTTCAAGTTGAAGACGCAGAAGAAATACGAGGAGGCGTATGGTGAATATAACACGCCACCGGGAGCGGAGTTCAAATCCCACTTCAAGCGGCAAGCGTTAGTGTATTGGAACATATGCGCGCCACCCCGTGCGTCACTACAATATTATTTGGTGCTTGAGTCGAACACGGTAACTTGTTTATTAGCGGATATCGTTGCGCGAGTTTTGAAGCGTCATCCATTGGTGTTCGGAGGAGATCAATACATTCGCTCGAAAGGGGGAATCCAATCCGACATGATGAAGCGTTTCTTAACCCCGTTCTTCAACCAATCGCTAGAGAATACGTCGATGGTTAGGAGAGGATTAGCAATATTCGAAGGGATATATCGACAGAATATCGGAGATTTGGGAGACCGACCGTCGATGGAGTATCCGACGCCAGAAGCTTTGGAGAAGTGGTTCGGGAATCAAACCCGCGGGTTTGGTACTCCCTTCCACTCGGAGGCTGATAGACCTGTTAGAGAGGGTTGGCCGGAGACGTTAGTAGAGGTGTTTGGAGTAGATCTTCTGGTGGAGAAGACATATCCGAAACGAACACGGGAGGAAATATTGGAGATAGAGGACAAGGGCGAGGATGTTTACTTCGTTCCGGATCGACAACCTTTAACTGGAGAGGACGACATCGTATTAGACATTGGGAAAGAAGGAAGTGCGAAACCGATTGGAGACCTCATATATGAGAGGGCCTGGTTTCCACAAGCGCGTAGGTGCAAGTTGTGCGGCAGCACAAGGCACAATCAAAAATAGTGCGACGCGGTAGTGGAGGCGGCGCATAAGGTCTGCCGTTGGTGCAACGAGACCGACCATTCGTTTCATACGTGCACCGTTTTCATTTCTCAATGTGGATATTGTGGAGTAAAGGGACATCGTAGCGCGAGATGCCAACTGCGAGACAATTCCTTCCAAAACCATAGCGCTAACCTACTAGATAAGTGGGAGAGTGTGGCTGACTACCACATCCAAGCGCAGATGCGTTGGTTACCATTTAAAGCGGGATATGGATTTTGGGCGGTAGACCCATCACATGTTGCGTACGAGCCATATCTACAGTCGTTACCACAATATCAGGAGCTCATCCTAACTGCTCAAGACCTTCCACAGAACACTGGAGTCATAGTTGTTCGGGAATACTTCAGACAACTAAATATGGATAATAAGTACACTTGGAACTTTGTTGCTATTTGCGACCGTATCACGAAAGGTCTATTTTCGGAAACTAGAAAGGTGGTGCGCGCGCGAGGAGATTGGAGGATGGCGGCTATTCAATACCGCAACGAATTCCTATTGACTCACGTACCAGTGGGGTCGTTGACCGCTCAGAGAATCGAAGAACAGCGAACCACAGCGCCCACAGTGACGACCGTTGGAGCTCAAGGCTCACGGAAGGAACCAGGAGGAGAGGTCCAAGACAAGCGTCAAGTCAAGGACGACCACTACCATTCTATTATAGAGGCTCAGCGATTGCAGCGCAAGGCGCAGGGTGCATCGAAGAAGGCGCGCGTGCAATTGCAAAAGGAAGAGTTGGCGGAAGCGACCACAGGAGCACGACAATTGGGATGAGGCCGAGGGAGAAGCACGAGCCGGGAATCTGTCGGGGCTAAGGGAACATCGTCGCCGGTTCCGGGGAGTGACGCCTCACGGACGACGTCAACAGAATCGACTGGAGGACGGTTGGTGTATCTGGGAAGGGGGCGAAAGAGGGGAGCGAGCCCGAAGAGCCCAGGAGCGGGTCAGTAATGCATCGTATCACGAGGCGACAGACTCTAGATATATACATCATCGTCGCTCTGATGTATATTGTAGCATTTTGTAAATATCCGACTGGACTCATATACACTAGTCGCACTGATTTGAATTTATATTATGAGAGAGGCGAAGGAGGTGATTGGGGAGACAAACCTGCGGGTTTGGCTTACTCCTTTCACCTGCCCTAGCAAATTTTTATATATTGAAAGGTGAATATTTTGTATATTTAATTTGTATGTAGTAATCATTATGTAGAACGAATGAGAAACAGTATTTTTGTAAATTTAATTTGTATGTAATAATCGTTAACTTTGAAAGAGATAATATTTTGTAAATTTAATTTGTATGCAATTCATTATGCAATATCTATAGCAATATTTGTAAATAGTAGAATTATTATAGTACCAAGATATTTAGATTATTTGAAAGAGATTTATTTTGTTTTGTATACATCGCCTTACACTCTTCTACAATTGGAGGGAAACATTGCTTGATTTCCCTTGGAGCGGTGTTACGGTATATGGCGCTGTACCTACATTATGTAATATATTAGTCCGTTATACTGTACATATATTAGTCCATCATACAGTATAATATATTAGTCCATTATATAGTATCATATATTAGTCCGTGATGCAGTATAATTATTTAGATAAGGCATAACGCGCAATGACATTTAGATAAGGAAATTGAAACGCCCATATATTTTGAACTCATCCATTTTGTAGTATGTAGCCCTACCTATGTAATTTTGTAATAGGATATAAGTAGATAGTTCCAGGGTAGCAAGTTCTTGTTGGACCCTGGATATGGGCTTGCTGTTATTAGCCTTGATGGGGCTAGCTACTGGTTTTAATTTTCTCTATAATTGCGCTAAATTAACATTTGTGCATGATATTATTAGTACCGCCAAATTAAGCATCGGGAAAATTACCTTTTATGGTAACGATTTGCGATTTCAGGGAGCAATAGGTTCACAATCCGGCTCTCTTATTGGCCTAACTGCTTCCAGGTTGGTCTAATGATAGCTCGGATTGGGGAGCCAATGAGAGATCGATTGCATCATCCCTCTCAAATCACCTATAAATTGGCGTTTTGCCAGTGTGTCTGTACCTTCAGTTACCTTATACCCACACCACACCCTCACTTCAGTTACCCTTCATGTTCAACTATTATTTGATGCTTAGTTTTTTGTGTAAATTACTGCCCTTTTGATTTTCTTGCAATGATTCGCTAATTTGCAATTTCTGATTGATTCTTGTTTGTGTTTCTCAATCAATCCTAACGATTACTGTTAATTACAAATTGGAACTATGATTTCTACCCTTTAGTAAATGGTTCTATATGATTCCTTTCGACAATAATCCTACGGGATTTCTTAGACTATCAGACTTTGAGATTTGCATGTGCCGCTACGGTAGCTATTCATTCTGATGGAGGGCTAGGTTACTGGTAAGCACGGCGGGCGCATTGGGGGGTTAGCGACGAAGGGGGCGCGGAGGATTCAAAGGCGAGCAACATTGGTGGGAGTACTATTGCGGGTGCAAGTTTGCGGCGTAGAGCGGGTCAGGTGCGCCGGTGCAGTAATTAGGGGCTGATATGATCCAGATTTTATCTCTATTTTGTAGTATTAGGGGGACAGGAATTGGGTTAGTTAGGAAGCCTAGATGTAGCCGGGAGAGACCTGCGTGCTTTACGTTGCGATTGCTATCTGACTGTTGATTGTGAATTGTGCATTAAGAACTAAAATTTGTAAGTATAAACTATAGATTGTTACGCTGATTGGTGTGTTACTAAAGTGTGCCTAATAAATCACGAATGCTTGGATAGGCGCTCTTTTCCCTTTGATTGATTTCTATTTCTTAGTTTACTGTAATTAATTACTGATTAGGTCGAAAATAATACGGTAATTTAGGCTGTTGCTAGTGTGACCCGTTGTGTAATAAATTAGAATTACGCACTCTGGAATACTTAGTAATTAGTACGCCGTTACATATTTGTGACTGTAATTATTTAGTAAAATTAAGAATTTGTACGCAGCATAGCGGAGGGTAGTTAAGGTAATAATTTAGAGTACCGTACACTATTCACGCTGGGCGGTTATTTGAATTAGCGGACAATAATTCACATCGTAGTATACAGTATATAGCGCGCATCAGTAAATTGCTGGTCTAAAGCCAGCCGCAGGTAAGTTTGAGTCCCGAAATAAACACTGTACCGATTTTTGATTATTTAAATATTCTCACATTCACACATTCCGTTAGGGAACCCCAGTCTTTGCGATTAGATGCGATTAGATTAGATTAGAAAGGACGTAATTGTTAACGCGTTTTAGCAGCTAGATTAGGCCGTAAGAATATACTCTGAGTGTAAAGTCTCTCACACTCGTTTTAAGTCAGCTTAGGGAGCCGATTCGGGTTATTGTTTTGGTTATTCCCGCGTGGCTCATATATTCGAACAGTTAGCTCTCTATCGAGTAATCGGTAGAGAAAGGAACAAGAAATTAGCAGGAGCCGTAGAAAGTTAGTAAAATATATTAGCGGATGGCAGGTTAGCGCCATCTAACGGTGAGTAGCGGTTTTGTATTTAGCAGCCCTACATTAGCAATAATACGCTCCTGATTGCCCTGTCTAATAAATAGAGCAGTTTTGTGTCTTTATTGGTTAGGCTGGGGTAGTTTGTTTAACAGAGTCACTACACAGAAGCTGAACGCTCTCAGTGAAGTGCTACTTGTTGGACACTAAAACAAATAATTTTACTTGACTAAAGTTACTTATTACTACAAATTACGTACAATTACTGTGTGAGATTACAATCTCTAAATAAACACCAAAAAATTACACGTACAAATTTAATGGTAATTTTGCAAGAAATCTACAAACCAGCCTAACAAGGAGTTAGAATTTCTGGTTATTACAAACGGACAGGATACTACAGTATTTGAAAATAATAAAGCAGTAGTAAATATATTGCGTTGTCTAGATAAGAAAATACCACCGTCTGACGACTTATAGTCTCTAGCTTTACAGCTCTATAAGTACTACGTTATGTACCCGGAGTGTCCCTACCTAGAAGTTAATTACCGCAGCCAACCAGAGCTAACTTGCCTATTAACCACTTTACAACACAAATATACTGCCTACACACTAATTACCTTCGGAAAGCACTGTACACTAAACCCTAAATTAGGTACAAGTACTTATACAACAAATAACCAGCAGTTAAATATACTTGTACAGCTAAAAGAACCACGGTATCTGCTGGAGTGACTAGACCATAAAATCACCAGTCTTTACCTACGCCAAACAGCCCTGATGTAGTACCGGGGTTAATTTAACTATAACAGTATGTATAACAAGCACAATTACTTGTAGGAATAAACTTGGGGTTGTGTATGTTGCGAATAATCGCATAAACTCTGAATAATAAATATTACGCTACCCGTACAGACTACACAAACAAAATATAAACCAAATGTTGGCAGACTACTATCAAGCCTAAATAAACTACAGTATATGCAGACTCCGAAATGGTTAGTTAGTATGCGTTCTAACCAACTAGTATGACTTATTCTTTCGGAGGGGATTTACCTTACAACACTGGATGCCCCCACCTTCCTAACTAGTATTTTATTGGACATACACTCTACACACACTGCAATCTCTTCAGACTTAACAACAGCTAGACAACAATCCAGCCTACAAATTGTTTATACAATCTGAGCAGGCTTACACGCCTTCTGCTTAATATTACACTTACAGATAAATAAAACTGACAGAAACAAGTAAACCATACAAAGGAATAAGGGGTGATCAATCCCTAATCCCCTAACAGCCTACAATATACAATATATACACACAATATCACAATCGAACTAATACTGGTACCAGCAAGTACCGGTTCCGGTGGTTAGGTAGTTAGGCCTACAGGTTACCGTCCGACCGGTACATTCGAATTTATTGCCTACGTGCAATCAAGAGTTTAAAACTATTAATGTTCTTACCAGAACATTAGACAATTTGTAAAACTATTAATGTTCGCGCTTTTAGACCTTTAGCAGTTTAACCTGCCAATTTTAATTGTCTTTTTATATATCAATTATTTAATGTACTGAAGTTACATCAGCCGAAGCCAGCCTGTGCGCGACCATTCACCCACAGTTAAGGGAGACTGGATTCGGATGCTTTGATAGTGATTGCAGTGTAGACCTACTGTATTATTCGATTGATCATCAATATATAATCTCTGACAATATTATTCACTTTCGGGGAAATATTAACAGTTCCTTTAGGACGTGGCGCTTTAAGTATAAAACAGAGTTATGACTTATACTAATCACAACTGGATGGCTACTGAGTTTCGTAAAAAGCGCATCATTATTAACTTTCACACTACTTCACACGACTTCACACTAGTTCACACTACTGCGCACTGATCTGCCGACCATCACTGAATTTGATCATATATAAGGAGGATCGCAACTGACACATGTAGGGATTATGAAATAGCATTCAATTCACACCAAAACCACTATGATGTAAGTCGCAGTTGCTACCGGTAAACCTGTTCCTCTAACCTTTAGTAATCAAGAAGATTGAGGGTTTTATGATTATTCATCAGTATTCTCCAAATATATCAGCAATATACACCAACATAAACACCAAGTAATAACAGAATCAAATAATGCGGTGAACAGCCAGTATGTGTTACTTATGCAGTGTTCCATGTGCAGCAATGCATGAATTGCGGTGTGATGCGGTAGTTGAATCGCGTTGCGTAGTGCCGCGGTGTGGCGATGTTTCAGTGATTCAGATATGAAGTATGATTCAGCAATGATTCAGTAGTTGAATCGTTAATAGTTTTACGTTCTTGTAATCAAAGCCATCTGATGTTTCTGATGTTTAGGTCAAAGTCTGAAACTTCCACAGAAGTACAGAAGAATCCTAAGCCGGTGTTCTGGGCTTAGAAAAGATACACACTGACTGAATTGCGTGGGTTTCTGTAGGCACTGTCCAACACAAAGTGAAAATCGCTCTGATTGGCTGAGCCGAACAAAGAACAAAGAGAGATTCAGGTTCCGCGTTGGCAGTAAATCAGCTGACAGATTGCGTCATCTGAGTCATCTTTTAGAGTATTAAGCGCATTGCGGAGAAAATGGCTTGTTATGTCCGCTAAAGCACACATGCAGACATATCGGGTAAAAATGGCTTGTTATGTCCGCTAAAACACCTACACAGTATATTGCGGAGAAAAATGGCTTGTTATATCCGCAAAAGCTTTTACAAAAAGTCATTAAAAGGACAACAAAAGTCATTATGCACAATTCGTAAAAAAAGGAGGACAAAAAAAGTCAAATAAAAGGACATAAAAAATCACTGCCTTTCACTAACTGTGAAAATCCATTCGTCTCTTTGGATTTCACAGGACATCTTTGGGTATCCAGGACATTGTGTTTAATAAAGTATATCTTCGATTCATGTTGTGTAACGTAATTGGCGTCCTGACTTCGTAGAATCGCTAAATATTTCCGGATCATAATGGATTCACCACATTAACGGAAATCCATCGCGACACCAGAACTATAACGATTCAATTTACCGTTTTATATTAAATTTAATTATTAGGAAGTCATTTACATCTTTCCCGGTATTGTTAAATAGTAGTTGATGAGCCATTATTAGCAAAGAGAATCGACATTTTGCCTAATCACATTATTATTTTTGTTGATAAAATAAAGTGAATTTCCTTGATATAAAGCCGTAGGCGCACGTCATTGGTTGGATATGGTTACTATTCAGTGATTAGGGTTGGCAGAAGAAATAGCATTCTGGCCAATCGCTTGAAGGAGATGGATTATTTTAGCTTTGCATATTTAAAGGTCACCCAAAAAGTTTTGCCGCAGATTTTGCAATGCAGCCGTTTGTACTGTAGCTGGCGTAAATGTTAGTATAGTGTTCATCGGGACGGTACAGTTTAGGCCTACTGTGCGTGGTAGACTGTATAAAAGGCGTAAAAACAGTATGTGGTAAACAGTATGCCTAAACAATAACTTTAGGCTTAGTACAGACGGTAGATAAATACAAATGTACTGTATATTGCATACAGTATGGGGCGATACGGATACCACTATCCCAAACGTCACCTTGTCGCCCTCTTACGGGAGACTGGAGAAATCCCCTCACGCATAATTCTATTTCAGATTTTCGACGTACTATAAATGTGTACCAAGTTTGGCTTATTTTCATCAAAGATGGACCGAGTTATTAGCTTTCAAACATTTGCCACCAGACAGACTA
Organism: Nemertoderma westbladi; assembly: GCA_032718475.1. Lineage (NCBI taxonomy): Eukaryota > Metazoa > Xenacoelomorpha > Nemertodermatida > Nemertodermatidae > Nemertoderma > Nemertoderma westbladi. The sequence continues at coordinate 12,027 of JAUCBJ010000919.1, read as the reverse complement.
CAGACCGGCGATGACAGACAAACGTTGAAACACGTATGCTAAGCTCGCTTAAGGCCCGTTTACGCTCTACTTTTTTATGAGCGTTTTTTTTTGGATCAGTATTTTTTTAGCTTTTTTGAAGAAAATCCTATCTAAAATTAAACCTTAACCCATCCCTTACCCATTACTCAAGGTCAGCTAAATAAAATAGGATGGCCTTTAATGACAGTCAACGGTAGCCAAATTCATAAATATTCACCCCAGAACCATAATTTATTTAACATTGGGTTTATCAGTAGTACAGTGGCACAAGGAGCAGTATGTAACATTTTTACTACAGTACCTCCAACTAACTGGGCCATCCACAGCCAGCTTTCTATGCATATTATCAGACAACCAATGTCAAGGTGTGTGCTGTGCAAGAAAAGGACACTTTTCCTTGGCGACTGGCGTCCGTTGTACTGTACATTACTTATAGTGAAGTGTAGCCAATTATTAATTTATTAAATCGTATTGTAGATTGTAATTGAATTGGTAATAATATTCATTATGGGTCAGGCCTATATAAATTCGTGTTGATCTTGATAACTATTTTAATTGTTTTATTTTATTAAATTATTTTAAGCACTACTGTAGGCCTACACAGTTACTTAATTCGAGTATTGCCGGTATTTATTTCTTTATTTTGTAGAATAAATGGCAGTTATCTTTCGCCCTACTATTTTAAAATGTAATACTTCCATCAAAATATCAGGTGGGGAGGCTAAAATGGACATGGAATAACTGGAGGAGGTAGGTCGAGAAATGAGTCAGTTACTCAGATTTCAGTTTCAATCACGAACAGTATGTTCACAATCACGATCACAATAGGGTTGGTGCGCGAAAAAATTGTTGGGGTAGAAACAATAGAATAATCGGGTGTGTTTTTTGTAAAAACACGAGGAAACGGTCGAAATGGCGGGTTTAAGTAAGGCCGGGAAGCCAATTTATTAAAATCAACTGTGATTCGCTGCTACTATTTGACGTCACTACGCAGTGCTCAGATACTTTCTTATATTGTTTTCTATGGAGGGTGATTTTCGATCGCTTTAAATACACATGTAATCTCAATCATTTCACATGTGGCTTATATCAATTGAAAGCGGAGAGTCGTGCGCGTCTTTTGAAACTACAATTAATTACATTGAGGTGAGCTCGTGGGTGAGGACCTTCGCATACGTAAGGAAAAGGCATGGACAGCCTTGAATAGGCTTTCCAGGATTTGGAAGTCACCGAGAATTAATCGGAAACTTAAGGTCCGATTATTTAGAGCAGCAGTAGTTCCAGTACTCCTCTATGGGAGTCCATGCTGGGCTCTAACTGCTGAGGACACCAAATCTCTGGATGGCACATTCACAAGAATGCTACGCCGGGTTCATTGTGTCAAGTACAATGCACACATCTCCAACCAGACACTATATAACATTGGAGGTGTCACATTGGTTCCCCCAAGCTTGACACTAGAACAAAATCGCCTCCTCTTTGCAGGACATCGCTTTCGCAATGAGGACCAGCCAGTGCATAATCTTGTACTTTGGCAGCCTCATGGAGTGAATACGCATGGTGGACAGCCCATGACTTTCTCGAGACGCATCTTAAAGGACACTGGCCTTGAAGATGCGGATGATCTAGCAAATGTCATGGGTGACATGGATGAGTTGTGGCGGCGCAATTTTGTCGACAAGCCGGCACAGCATTCTTAAAAATGCAGCTGCAATGCAACATGCCGATCCTAGTAGTAGGAATAGTAGTAGTATACTTAAACCCGCAATTTCGACCGTTTCCACGTGTTTTTACAAAAAACACACCCCGAAACTCGATTCAGGGCACCCTGTTACCCCTTATTTGATTGTTTCTAGCCCAACAATTGTTTCGCGCACCAACCCTATTGTATCTGCTGCTGATAATGACACAGATCCATTCTAAGTGTTATGGGGGGTGCGTTCTTTTTCTGTACACTAGACCCTCCGGCTTTCTAACACCTTTCTAACATTGCATCCCTACACATTTCCAAATTTCATAAAATTTGTTGTGTACGCCAGGCTACATTCAGTTCAATCTTTGCAAAATTAATTACAAATGGCCTAATATTGTACTAATATGATTAATGATATATGTTATGTACAGGCGAAGATTAAGTTATGTTATACAGCTTGTTAGCTGCACAGATTGTAAGTAAGAGATAACGTTATTTATTATAAGAAGCAGATGTTTCATGGAAATTAAACCGCTGAATAGGTCCCGTGGGCAATTTAGTTATCTAAATCTGTCAAAAAGGGAACATTTTTTGCTGCTATCGGTCAGTTAGTTTCTCAAGGGATCCATTCCACCATGGATCCTCTTATTTTTCTATACCACTACTACTATAATAAGCCTGCTCCATTGCGGCTGCAGGTTGAGATGCTATGCTGGCTAAACTAAAATATTTTAAAAAACAAATTCCACTGCCACAATTCCCTATCCCCCATTACGTAGTAGATTTTCTATAGATTACCTACAAAGTTTGTATCGAGTGTTAGGGAGATGGTTGTTCTGATATAATAGGCCTACAGTAATGCCAATAAACATTTACAATGTCAAATAAACTGTAAAATTTGTTACTATTAGTTCCACCAACTTTCATTTAGCCTGTGCTGTAGGCCCTACTGTACAGGTTAAATGTGCAGTAACATATAACAATTATGAAAATTATCTTTAAAGTTGTGAGAATCAATCATACAGATGAATTAGGTAGCAGGGTAATCAAGTATGGGGATGTTTTACTGCTTTAGGCCTACTATAAAATAAATTTAATGGCATCAACATTTCACTGGCGCATATAAAAGTAAAGTGAACGTGAAAGACATTGACCGCCACGTGTTAATAGAGGTTACAACGTTGTTATACGTGTTAATAGAGGTTACAGCGTTGTTCACGGAGTTTCTAAACTCATACAGGATATAAATCATTGAATAATTTATTGCTTATAGCTGATCTGGAGTTTTCACGAAAAATGATTTGATAGTTTTTTTTAGATAATTGATTTAATACTGTAACTGCACACTTAGCCTACTATTGTACAAACGCAGTAACCAACGCTACTTAACGAAAACCTGCTGTTGAACAGGACCTAATGAAAGGGAATAAAAATTTATTCCAAATTTGTGCAACTTATATACTTTTTCATTTGGTTATCCAGTTGAATATGTAGATACTGTATTCTACAATTAGGTTATACTGTACACTGTAGGCCTACAGTACGTCTCTGTATATGGCTGCTGATATAAACACCACGGTACGCATTACCAATTGGGGTGTAGTTTCAGCCTATTTTAACATATTAACTTAATTTCGCGTATATTTAATTTCGATGTCCATTCAACCATTTAAGATACCTTTTAAAGGAAAGTAGCAGGTTATAATGGCAGGCTTTTCTAACCAAAACAATAAACTAAATTTAGGAACACAGTTTACAGTAAAAATTGTACTTCTTTGCACTAATTTTTCAATATCCACTTAACAATAAATGACACCCCAATTGGCAATTTGCCCACGGTACATGGGGTGTAGGTGAGTGGCTCCAGTCTAATAATTGTCGCTGTGTCGATGTTTGCACTGACTATGATCTGCTATATACTGTAGTACCGGTACGCACTGTCGTGGCCCGCTGACAAATAATTTTATTTTTATTAATCTGGAATAATACGCGAATTTATCAATAAAGCTGACAGGAACCACACAGTGTAACGCATTGAAGTGTAACTCACATGGTAATTTATACCAAAACAAGTCAATATTTTGAACCGGTGTTGCGCGCTGTTTCACAACTCACTGAAATCCATTAACACCAAGAATCATTCTTCAGGACCTGAGTCATGCATTATAGCATGAGTTGGAGGAGGCCTAGTCATTCATTCATTGCAATTCATGGATGAAGTTAATATCAATCAGTTGTCAGAACACTCTCTGCCTTAATAAATCGTATATTTATTTATATGTAATTTATTTGTATAGAGTATAATATTAGATCCTGTATTTATCACTGCCTTTCCCTAACCCTAAGCACTTACTGTAGGCCTACTATATATATATATCATATATACAGTATAAAAATCTATATTATATCTGATTCACAAGACATAACGAGTCAGGGGGGGGGGGGGGGGGGGGGGAACTTGACGCAAATCCCATCTCGGCGAATTAATATATCACCTCAATGCTAAATTATCAATTAGGGGAAAGGAGCGGCGAGCGGGTTACAATGGCGTGTTATTCTAACCAAAATAACAAACCTAAGTCAATAGAGTAGGTTACAGTTTTATTTTTGGGATTAATCATCTGTTATTTGTGTCAATGATCCCCTGTACCGTACAGGGATGAATTTTGATTGCGTCGAAAGCCCCCCCCCCCCCCCACCCCCCTCCCCGCCATCTGTACATAACAGAGCTGCTCATTGCGCCAAAGATGCCGGACACGGAATCAAAGCCACCACCAATCACTCGGCCATCATTCCAAGTTCGGCGAAGTTCTAAGTCAAATGTCCTGGAGAAACTGGTGAGGAAGATATTGGCTGTAGAATTTGGTCACTTTTACGTAAACCTTTTTTTAATGCATTTTGCAGCAAACACAAATTGTGTGATAGAGTCAGCTGTGCTCGGCCATTCCCATTGTTTCTCGGGTATTCCACAGAGTTCAGATGGGGACTGTTGACAGTGTACTGTACTGTCTGTACTGTCTGTTCTGTTCTGTCTATATCTTAGTTCATATTGAAATTCCTCTGGAACTGGGCCCCAATACGCTTCAGTTTCTCATTTGTATCCGTAACACCTTTCTCAAGGCTTTTTATTTCGATGAACGTAGTAAGCCTAATCCCAATCCTACAACTGTTGTTTGATCGAATGTGAAAATCTACAGCAAATCCCCCTGCTGATAATCTACAATATGAGATAACCCACCAATTTAAACTATGTCCTGTCCAATAGGCGAAGTCTCGGGGGGCTCAGGTTAGAACCTGAGGAGTTGGTTGCACTTCATGCTATTTGTATGAGAAACTTACAATGAATCTGTGTTCATGTTTGTCGAAAAACCTTAACCTCTCGAATTTAGAACCATAAAAAAAGCGATGGAAATTTTAGGATTAAATTAAATCCAAATAGAAAGGAATGATTGAATAGTCAAGGAATTGATGATGAATAGTAAGGCATTACTTAAGTAATCAAATATTATTTGACGTTCATAATATGTGGGTAATGATCAAGAAATAAGTAACAAGGCAAGGGCTATGTTCTTCTGAAATTTGTTACCATCATTAGTTTGTTATCTATTTAACAAACACACTTAAATCAAAAATGTTACGATAGGATGGGCAGCATTGAATTGTCTGCCCAGGCTTTGAAGTCCCATTGAATAAAACGGAATCATAAGGTTCGATTTATTTAATTATAATAATAATAAAATATTTGTATAGCGCCTTATAAATTTTGTTCTAGGCGCTTAATGAGTCGACAGTGGATAATTCAATTAAAGCACTCTGCAAATAAGTAATAGAAATTTAAGTAAAAACAGGTTAAAACCCCAAAAAACAAGGTTAAAAAAACAAGGTTAAAAACACAAAGTTAAAATACAGTTATAGCTTCTTTGAAAATTGTCGGAATGAAAGTTAGCAGCTGATAATGACAAGTTAATAATCATAGTTATTATCGTTAATAATACTCCGACAGTTTATTTCACCAAGAGAGTTGGCATGAGGTCATGTGGACTTGATTTGGCTTTATAATTTTTGATAAGTTCTTCGACTTGACTTTCTGATAGTTGTTCGAAGTGGCTGAGCTTCGAACCTTCTGGCCTTTAGGCAGTAGTAGTACCAGTATCTTATATGGGAGTCCATGCTGGGCTCTAACTGCTGAGGATACCATGGCACTTTCACAAGAATGCTACGCCGGGTTCATTGTGCCTAGTACAATTAATTAACACTTCTTCTCCAATCAAACTCCCAAACAATCAACCTTTTATAGTAGTTGGTATCCTTGGCCTGGGGATATAGGTTAATTGCTTGTATACTATGTGTAGAGCCTTGTAGGTAGCAATGTGCTAACAAATTGTAACATTATTGGTCCATATGTTATATATTTACCTCATTATCAGGTTGTAGGCAGTACAGCTGTCAATAGTAACGGGGATATAGGAGCTCTACACAGCGGTCCGATTTAACTCTTGTCAGTGGTGAAGGGCGGTTTGTAGTAATTTGTTATATATAGTTTATATTATTTAAGTATCTCTACGTAATCTGATATATATTTGACGAAGTTCGAGATTATACGTTGTTAGATGACCAAATAAAAAAAAACTATTATCTCCTTTTAAATACACAGTGATAGGGGCGGTCTGACAGACTTTCTTAACGTATCTTAAAGGACACTGACCTTGAAGATGCGGATGATCTATCGAATGTCATGGGCGATAGTGAGTTGCGCTGCGCAATTTTATCGACAAGCCGGCACAGCATTCTTAATATATATGTAATATATATATATAATATAGTTGCAATGCAGTATGCCGATAGTTGTAGTAGTAGTATATTTTTAGCCCAAAGTAGTAACAATTATGATCAATCCTACTATATTTGTGAATACAGTAAGTTATCATACCACTTTCATAATAACTCAACATGTAAAAATTTGTATTGCGTATAAAATCACATGTCCATTTTGGTATTGATAAACTAAATAGTTTATATTAATCAAAACAAAACAAAACACCAATCACAGTACCCAATAGATTAAATTAAAGGAATAGGCCTATAACAGTAGTATATGAAAGTAAAACATGAAGGTAATCAATGACACAGAAGCCAGAGCTACAGTATGTAATTCTAGTATTCACCTCCAGCAGAGTAAATTCCAGTATTCACTATCGCCTCAGAAGGTATTAACCCTTTTAAAATGATTAATAAAATGAACACTAAGTGTTCCTGAGTCACATGCTGTGGGGTATAATTATTTCAGTATTTATCTCTTGTGAGTAACCCAGACAATATCTCTAGGGGGTATTTCATTTATATCCTAATATGTACAGGGTAAATAGAATTACAGTAGGTAGGCTATACTTCCAGGTGTAATGCAAACCATGGTAGGGCTGTGTCTGGGGAAGGTAATCTATCATGTACAGTAGTATGAGGAGTCGCAAAGCATAACGGTCATGTCGCTAGTCTCACACACACCCCGGTTTGCCAGAAAGGAATGCCATCATGTTGTCAATCCTCACATATAAATACAGAAGTTTGTGTGTGAGATGATTGACTGAGAGTCATTAATACCTTCCATCCTCATATACTAATGCACACCCCCATCTTACCATATTCAGACTATCAGAGGTTGAAGGTTGCAGATGTCGTGCAACGTAGTGTAGTACTGTTGCGGAAGAAGCAGCAACCAGCACGAATATATGCGTAGCGCTGTTTAAAAAGTGTTTGTGAGAATTAATTCACACTCACAAAAACAATTTTATAGACAAATTATAAATAGTCTCTATAATTAATAGTCACACTATAATAATTATGTATCGTAACTTATTTTTTATGCCATTCTTCTTTTCTCACAAACTGTTGCTGCGCGATTAATGTAGTCGCAGTGCTACTAACAATAATCCTATCGGCTGACCTGGACAATAAACTATTACCGCCAGGGTTTATGCAGTGGCTCTAATATACAGTCAGTATGGCAACAAATCGATGGGGAGTTTGAGAAATTGAAAAAGGTGCTTGTACTAATATCAAGACTTAGGTTTCGTACTGGCGAATAACGCATTCCTATTCTCAAAATTGCTAACAATCAATCTCTCCCTCAGAGAGAATTCCTGCAATAACCTGCTCCCTCTAGTACAGAGAAGAGAAAGAGTCTACAAGGGTCCCGGCAGCCTACGTAATGTAGACGGCTTTAGAAGGAAGGAGATAGTCGAAAGATGACAGTTTTTATTTGGAAGGAAATTTATTCAGGGTTCCTCAGGTCGTTATTATTTAGACCGTAAACGATATATATACTAATTACTAATTACTAATATTCAATATGTAGGATTGCCCTATTCTAGCCGTAAGAATACAAAAGTCTCTCCCGCTGTATTTCAGAATAATGAGCCCAGCTGTCGAGATGACTATTGTATTTAAAAAACTACTAATTAATCTATATAGTTGGCGATAATTGTTAGGTCAATAATACAGTATAGCCACGGCATTTATTGGCTTTCCATTATGCGGACAGATATGCCACCTAACATACTTCTAGATTGAGATTACAATACAATGCACAACTTAATTAACTCACACCACCAATAATCAACTTACAATAATTCAATAAACCTATTAGTATAGTTACAATCTCTCGATAAATCGAATCACATATTAAATAAGCATAAAACTCAACTGAACAGAAATATAATTCTTCGTTTACAAATAAATATGAATAAATATCGCACAATAAAGAAAAGGTCGGGATGATTATTGCCACGCGCAGCGGCGCCAACAAACTCCCGTCTAGTTTAAATAATTAACAATAATAATTCTTTAAACTTAAACATAGAAGATCAAATCAGGGCGCAGTAAGTAAGTCTCAATAAAAAATATATACCGGTAATTGATAACAAATAAAACTCCATTTTCGGATGAAAGTCTCATTGATGACGATATCATCCCACCTCAGGATCGATTACGCTCAAGGAGATACATTTCTCAACTCTTCAACGACCGTATTAGATCAACGCCAATTACAAAATTACGAACGATTACATATTTGAATGCGTCGACCAGCAATTAATTTTCAATCGACTTTGGTTTCCATTTACTATCTGGACGTAGGTTATTCGCTCCGGCTCCATGTTATCGACGCAGTTCTTTACCGCCCGACAGGTAAGGCGAGGCAAATCGCATTGAGTTTAATAACATGAATTACAGGATTCAGATTAGTTGTAGGGTTAGTCGTTAAAACGGAAAGCGATGTACCGATACGGTACCGTGTATCGGTTTGCAATTGCAATGGTGCTATAGGCCAGCCAGCCGATAGCAGGAAGAGCGTCTTTCGGTTATCACTTGTGATGAAACCCTTGTGATTTCGAGTTCCAAACATAGAGGATTGATGAAGCCCCAATAGCCTTCTCCTTCTATTGCCTACTACCGTTAACCAAGTAGTACCCTACTCACTCAAGTACTTTTTACGGTAGTCAGATTATCGCAAAGATTAGAATATAATATCCAAATTGTTAATATTTATTAGTACAATTTGGGTTTTCATTTTCTTTTTCTTTCTGAGGGGAAGAACTTATAATAATTTTCAATACTAAATTATGCGTTATCTCTCTTCCAACCGATTTGTTGCAAATAATGTCGTTTTTGTACAGCGCATAAAATTTTTATAAATATAAATATGAAAGGATTTATATTAGTAGCACTATGAAAGTGTTGATTTTGATTATTTTAATTGCTTTCAATAATTTCAATTATTTATACCATATGTACTCTTATGTATATATACAGTATACAGTACTATCTAATGTATTTCATACGAACTGCTAAATCATCCGGTCACTATGTAATACTTATTACAATTGATAAATGTATTTTACTGTTCTATATAATACGGTATTGATGTATTTATGTCGTCTTTCGTCTCTATAGTCATAGTTACAGCAAAAACGTGCTATATCTATAATTTAAAGTTATGAACGAAGTTAACATCACCTGGGATTTGACCGTAATCGTGGGAAGATTCCCGATCCATTTCTAAAAGACACAGTCGTTGTATGGGTCGCAAGAGAATCTGCCCGCTACTAGTTTTTATCTGCACAGTTCTAACTAATCCGTCTTTACCTGGAAATGTTTTTAGTACAAGGGCAGTCAACCAAGTTTTACGAGAACTAGCTTCATCTACTAATAAAACTAAGTCTCCCGTCTGTAGGTTACGGTGCTGTGAAAACCATTTTGTACGGAGTGCAATGGAAGGAAGATATTGCTTAACCCAGTAATCTCGGAAGACAGATGTTAAGTACTGCATGAGTTTCCAGGTTTTGTTAGTTATGTAGTCTCGTGGGTCTACATCCGATATTGGCAATATAACAGCTGGTCGCTGAAATAGAAAGTGTGCAGGAGTTAAAGTGTCGGTAGACTTTGGGTCTGCTGAGAGTCTTGTTAGGGGGCGGCTGTTTATTACGCATTCCACTTCCGCCAAGAATGTCCTTAACGTGTCATCAGTTAAGTAAACGTTGGAGGGAATAGCGTGAAAAAGTGCAGACTTAACGTTCCTTATTAATCTTTCCCATGAACCGCCATACCATGGGCTTAGAGGTGTGTTGAACTTCCAAACGAGGGAAACTGGAGTCAACAACTTTTCTACATCATGTGTATTCCAGTCCTCAATTGTTTTTGATATCTCTTTACTTGCGGCAACAAAATTCGTGCCGTTGTCACTGCGTATTACCTTAATAGAACCACGTCTGGCTATAAAGCGTCTAAGGGCTAGCAGAAATGCATTCATAGATAAGTCAGTGACCAAGTCTAAATGTACTGCTCTAATTGTAAGGCATGTAAATATGATTGTCCATCTCTTAATTGTGCTGCGGGCACGCTTAACTACTATAGGCCCAAATAAATCAACCCCCGTGTATGAAAAAGGGGGTTCGAAATGGTCCAATCTCTCTAGTGGGAGCTGTCCTTCAAGTTGCTTCAAAGGTTGTGCTAACCGCTTGCGACATGGTATACATTCCCTAACTACGTCGGTTAAGGCTCTACGTGGATGAACCAGATAATATTTCTGTTTAAGGGCAGATAACATGTGCTCTCGACCAGCATGCATAAGATCAATATGGGTGTCTAGAATTAACTGTTTCTGGGTGTTATAATCTGTAATTATTATAGGGTGTTTCTGGTCTATGCTAACAGGTGCATGTTCTATCTTTCCTCCCACTCGCAAGAGTCCGTTTTTCATGAAAGTAGAAAACTTATCGCTGTCACACTTAGCAGGATTTGTCACAAATGAATTATATCTGTCTGGATTTTCTAGAACTTGAGTAAGTCTGAGTAACTGAGTTTCAGTTTGTGAATACATCCCGTGGGTGCAATTCCTTCCTATCAATATATAATAATATGTTTTCAGCATATTAATAGCAGATACATATCGTTTCCAAGACGAGTAGTACTGTCTGGCTCTGTATATGATAGGAGATACCCCATTATTTATATTAGGTGTTAATGTGCTAGTGTCAGTTGTTAAAAATGGGGGTTCGGTTTGAATCTGACTAGCTGTGACATCATGTTTGATGTTACTTAGTAGTTTAGACTTAGTCGCTTTAGTCACAGTGACCTCTAAGTCCGTTTTGTTTACCTTTGGGACTTTCTGTAAATTCCAACAGCTACTGTGTGTTTTTAAGAAGTCAGGGCCGTTGTGCCAACATGGTGTATTAAGTAATTCTGATGGACTAGCACCTCTTGAGGCGATGTCGGCCGGGTTTACATCTCCAGGACAGTAATGCCATTGGTCTACTTTGGAATAACTAAGTATCTTGGACTTTCGATTAGCTACAAATACTTTAAAGGCTGTATGTGAATTAGTGAGGTATTCTAGCACTAATGCTGCATCGGTCCAATAGTATTCCTTAATTGCCAGTGATAATTGTGTTTTTACTAATCTCGCTGTATCTACTGCCATTACAGCAGCCTGCAATTCCGCTCTCGGTACAGTTAAATATGAAGAAAGTGGAAGAGTCTTGCATTTACTAAATATGTAAGATACTTCGTACAGCGCCTCGGAGTTAGTTAAGGGTCTTCTTAAGTATGATACAGTTCCCATACCTAAATTACTAGCGTCACAGAACGTATGTAGTTCTAGCTGTTCATCTAGATGTAATGAGGAAAAATATGTACGTGGTATTTGAATTCTCTCTATGTCTGGTAATTGTTCTTCCCATAGTACCCACTTGTCCCTAATATGATCTGGAATCTCGTCATCCCAATCCACATCGGCAGTCCACATGTCTTTCATCAATACC
>JAUCBJ010000918.1:0-12709 GCA_032718475.1 Nemertoderma westbladi | reverse complement strand
ATCATCGTTAGAAACCAATTTGGTGTAAAATTTCTAGATATTGAGTGTTTATAATAGCGGTTGCTAGGGTCTCAGTCGCTGTTGACATGGAAACACGTTATATTCAAATTGCTCAAGGCTGAGAGAGCGACACCCTCCCTAATATCGAATAGTATGGTATTGTGGGTCATGAAACTGATGAGACTTTTTATAGGTATAAAATTGCACGGTTCATCACTTTGCTGCCGGACTACTAGTTATATTTCAAATTTCAAGCAATATGATAAAGATTTGTAGAAAAATATGGGGGAGGGGGGGGGTCCGTGTCATCAGAAAATGACACTATATTACGGGACATGGTGTATATGCGTATTATACGTATATACACCATGTCCTGGAATATAGTGTCGTTATTCAGGTACCTGGCCCACCCCCCCCCCCCCCACCCCCCCCCCCCAAATTTTTCTACAAATCTTAATGAGATTGCATGAAATTTGAAACATAGATAGTTTCATCTCCAGACCACTGACTGGGTGAGCCAGAATTTTTATTTTTGCTTTCAATCTTTAGCTACAAGTGTTTGAAAAAGGTATCTCCGGAGATATTTAACAGGTCACAGTGCAATCATTCTACAACCTTATTGTGATTTGATGGTACCAATAGAAAGCTACCCATGCAAGGATTCCAAAAATTTAAAAATATTTGAATTTGGTTGGGAAATACCTGAGATATTTACATTCGACTTTTGCATGTATTTGCTTCCCCTGCAGGCCATTTATTCTATTTAATAAATACACAATGCTCTAGAACATTTTGTTAATTCCATACGTTGCTGGGCAACAATGCAATACCTCTTTAATTATACTATTACGTAGCTATTTACAAATAAACAAAGTGTTCTAGAATATAGTACAATAATTCAATAGAATAAATGGCCCGCAGGGGAAGCAAATACATGCAACATTCGAATTCCCATATCGCAGCTATTTCCTCACCAAATTCAAATATTTTTACATATTTGGAATCCTTACATGGGCAGCTTTCTGTTGGTACCATCAAATCATAATAAGGTTGTAGAATGATTGCACTGTGACCTGTTAAATATCTCCGGGAGACACCCTTTTCAAACACTTGTAGCTAAAGATTGAAAGCAAAAATAAAAAATTCTGGCTCACCCCTTTAGGTTCCACCTTGGTGTAGTGGTCGAATTGAATTCACATCTCCCGTAGGTCGTGGGTTCGATCCTCACATGGGCCAGGGCAGTTTTCGTTTCGGCACGAATGCTTTAAAGGGACCAGCCAGGGCGCATCTCTGCCTTGCATCCTTAAGTGGTAGCTTAATGAGTACTGGAGTTTCCCTCTGGGGAGTAAAGTTCTGGGGGGACCGCACAGGAAATAAGTCGTCAGACTTTGTGCGTAATCCCTGGCCTAGCGGCCGAAGAAAATTTACTTTTATTTACTTTTACTTTACCCAGCAAGGAGGAGGGAGGTGAAACTATCTCTGTTTCAAATTTCATGCAATCTCATTAAGATTTGTAGAAAAATTTGGGGGGGGGGGGGGGGTGGCCAGGTACCTGAATAACGACACTATATTCCAGGACATGGTGTATGTATGTATATGTGTACAAATAAATAAAATAATTTTAATTAATTTTTGTGGATTGTCAAGATCTGGCATATCTATTAATTAATCATTTATTTTAAATGTTGATTTATATATTATATTATATATTATATATTATATATATTGTTGATATAGGCGTTCAAACATTGTAAGAATTATTGTTCGCTGCAGGCCATTTATTCTATTTAATAAATACACGATATTCTGGAACAATTGTTTATGTATGATTAGCTACGCAATATAGATATTGTATGTATAGGGATTCTGCTGTTGCCTACCAACTCATAAAATAAATAACACGTTCTATAGTTTTTTGTGTATGTAAAATATAATAAATGGCCTTCAGCGAACAATAATTCTTGCAATATTTGAACGCCTATATCTCAGCTGTTTCTTAACGAAACTCAGGTATTCTTATATTTGGAATCCTTGCAATGGAAGTTATGACTAATGTGAACAATGGCTACTATGCGTATGGTGAGATTTCGCAAAGGATACTTTTTAAAACTATTTTAGTAGGCCTAATAAGCCAATACCTTGGTTTAGCAGTGTAGTAAATAATATTGAGCATGAGCAATACGAATATAGTCCTATATTTTTTTTTACAAAATTTGCTTTATTTTCAGATGCAAGACACAAGACTACAGTAGCCTGTTACGTTGTCAGTTATTGAAGAAGCTGGTGGAGATTTATCTGTATTGTTGGACATGGAGTAATAACTGTCAGAATTGTCGGACATGGACTTAATAACTGTCAGAATTGTCAGACATGGAGTTAATAACAGTCAGAATTGTCGGACATGGAGTTAATAACTGTCAGAATTGTCGGACATGGAGTTAATAACTGTCAGAATTGTCAGACATGGAGTTAATAAACAGTCAGAATTGTCGGACATGGAGTTAATGACTGTCAGAATTGTCGGACATGGAGTTAATAACTGTCAGAATTGTCAGACATGGAGTTAGTAACAGTCAGAATTGTCGGACATGGAGTTCATAACTGTCAGAATTGTCGGACATGGAGTTCATAACGGTCGGAATTGTCGGACATGGAGTTAATAACTGTCAGAATTTGTCAGACATGGAGTTAATAACTGTCAGAATTGTCAGACATGGAGTTAATAACTGTCAGAATTTGTCAGACATGGAGTTAATAACTGTCAGAATTGTCAGACATGGAGTTAATAACTGTCAGAATTGTCAGACATGGAGCAATAACTGTCAGTCACGTCAACTATAATTATTTGTGTTTGAATAATCAACCTTAAATTGTAGTTTACTAATGCAGTATGTTACAAATTTATTGACACTTTTGTTTTATTACAATTCAATTTAATATTAGAATTCAATATTCCATCCAAATGTTCTTACACATTATTTCCACTTTTCGCTTTTAGAAGTATTCATTTCAAAATGTTCAAAATGATGATTACCAATGCAGTTGGGGGGGGGGGGGGGGGGGGGGGGGCACCCCCTTAAGCTATTGATTCTCGACTTGAAAACATTGCAAAGTGTATGGTATTCCGAGTGATTTGGGGCGGCTGTTTCAAGTCAATAACTATTTGTTGCAGAATGTTAACATAATGCTTGCATAATACTGGGGTCTAGATTTAATATTCTTACAATAATATGCTTGCAAAATGCTGGAATTAATGCTTGCAAAATGCTAGCATTTTGACAGGGTAAGGGTATGACATTTGTGCTTGCAAAATGTTAGCACAAATGATGCAGAACGTTGCTGGCAATATGCTAGCACCGTTTTAACTGGGTAGGTAGCGTAAGAACCCTTACTAGAGAATAATTCGATAGAAATAATTAATATGACACCGTAACTGGTCCTTTATCAATAAAATTATAGTTTTTGAGTAAAATTGGTAAAATACGTAATCTAAAAGGCTAAGTTCACACGTGCAGCAATAACACCGCTTCCATTCATTTAGCCACCAGGGTTTTAAAATTAAAGCAGAAGTTCAAATTCATACATATAGAAAGGTCTAGTAAGTAAATAGTTCAATTGACAATATCAAACTCAATTATATGGGAGATACGTAACCAACATATAAAACTATCTATCGAGTAGATTGGTGAATATCTATCACCTCTAAATAAGTAAACTATAGTGCCAAAGAGTATATCTAATACATATATAAAAGGTTGCAGCTCGTGAACAAATAAGCTAAATGAATTATTCTGGATACCATTTACTTATTTTACCCATAATATAAAGTAGGAGTATAAGTCGTATAAAGTAGAGTAGCCATAATAAAAAGTAACCGGAGAATTAATGTTTATTTTCGGGTGGGTTCTTTTTCTTTTTGGGGGTCGCTTGCGACGTTTCGGTGGCGGGGAGCCATTACCAGGTACTGGAGGTGGAGAACCTTGCACTTGTAGCCCCTCAGTGGCGGAAGGATGAAGTTCCAATGAGTCAGAAGGGGGTGCGACAGTTCGTACTGTTGGTCCACCAGTAGATGTTCCCAGTTGAGATTCGCTAACCACGATTGATGTGGGAACAGAATAGCGCAATAACTTTACATAAGCTAACGTGATCGCGCAATCCGCTGTAAATTCGCGGAGTAATCCCACAATCTGATATATTTCAGAAGGGATATTTCGTCGTCCCTTTGGGTCGAGTCGAAAGATATTTGACTTTGTTATATGGTCAAGATACTTCTGCAGGGGCTCGACTTCGGTATCTTCGAGGGGATTAACCAGAGATAGAAAATCCACGCTGCAGGCGGGATGCTCGGGTTTCGTTACACAATGTTGACTGAGCAAGACGAAATCCGAGTGGTCCTGAGTCCCATAGCACGGGGAATGGAGAGGACGTCTTTCAAGGTAATTATCCCGAATTAAAATCTTTATTTGATCAGCTCGACCAAGAGGAGCGATAATCCATTCATCACTCTACGATGTGAGTTTACAACATCGGAGCATCCACAACTAAATTGGGGTTGGAGATGTTGGTGTCGAGAGGTATCGGTCGGGTTTGACTGTAAGCGACGCTTTACAGACCCAGACGTGTGAATACATGCTTTACTTTGGAACCCTTCCATTAAAGTCTGGTTCGCGGGTTGGACCAAAGAAGCTAATTCGCGTTCGTCGTTCAATCGTTCACGCTTTGTCCGCTCTTCCTCCTCACGTCCATACGGGTGACATATTCTGAGTGAGTTCGGTAGATTCATCGGTGAGATCAGCCGTCATCGTATCCATCATCTCCGCATGCTGTTCCCGAGAATCTCGTTTATCGGAAGAGGGTGTTTCAACATATCGAGGTGCGAGTTTGAATATATGACTGCAACGGGGGTAGGCGGACGTCACCTCCCCAATCAGACAGCCATACACCATAACACAGTCCGTGATCGATCCCTTAGCGGCGAGACTCCAGTTTGCAACTACCAGCGGTACCGAAGCATCGTGGCTATAAGCTAAACTCTCATCAAGCCAGGGAGACGGGGGACTGGTCCGGAGCCGGATGTGCCTGCTACAATCCTCGCATCAATGAAAGGTTGGACAATTGTATACGCTTCACACGAACTCACACGATATATTTATTTATTCACACGATTTAGCTTAATTTAAAGGTCATTTGCTAATTTTAATTTAATTTAAAGTCAAAATACGGTTCAATAGACACATTTAATATTTACCAGAATGTCACTGTTTTGTATATCCATACTAATACTACTAGGATCGGCATGCTGCATTACAGCTGCATTTTTAAGAATGCTGTGCCGGCTTATCGACAAAATTGCCCCGCCAAAACTCCCTATCACCCATGACATTTGCCAGATCATCCGCCTCTTCAAGGCCAGTGTCCTTTAAGATGCGTCTCAAGAAAGTCATGGGCTGTCCACCATGCTTATTCACTCCATGAGGCTGCCAAAGTACAAGATTATGCACTGGCTGGTCCTCACGGCGAAAACAATGTCCTGCAAAGCGGAGGCGATTTGTTCTAGTGTCAAGCTTGGGGGAACCAATGAGACACCTCCAATGTTATATAGTGTCTGGTTAGAGATGTGTGCATTGAACTTGACACAATGAACCCGGCGTAGCATTCTTGTGAATGTGCCGTCCAGAGATTTGGTGTCCTCAGCAGTTAGAGCCCAGCATGGACTCCCATAGAGGAGTACTGGAACTACTACTGTTCTAAATAACCGGACCTTAAGTTTCCGATTAATTCTCGGTGACTTCCAAATCCTGGAAAGCCTATTCAAGGCTGCCCAAGCCTTTCCCTTACGTATTCGAAGGTCCTCACCTGACTTCCGGATCCATGATCCCAGGTAACAGAAGTCATCCACATGCTCAAGCATACCATCTTTTGAGCTTATGCTCATCCGATCAGAGACTTGCTGAGGACTTTCAAAGTTAACTGTCAAAATTTTGGTCTTTCTGGAGTTAAGAAAAAGACCAACACTAGAAGCAGCATGTTCTAATGAGATGAGGAGCCGTTGGGCTCCCTCTAGTGATTCTGAGAGTACTCCTAAGTCATCAGCAAAGTCTAGATCAGTTAGGTACTTGCAGGATTTCCTCGACTTCTGGAGCCAGTAGGTGGAGTTATCATCACCCCATCATCATTATGATGATCTAAGGACATGCGTAGAACATAGTCAACAACAATTATGAACAAGAATGGTGCAAGTGTGTCTCCCTGGAGGACGCCCCATAACAATTCAAATGGTTCTGTGTCACCGTCAACAGTAGACACAAATGTTGTCGAACCATCGTATACTGATCTGATTGCTGAAATAATTTCATCAGGAATCCCATATAATGAAAGTATGCTGAACATACGTGAGCGAGATACTGAATCAAAGGCCTTGAAGAAGTCAACAAAGATAACAGCCAGATACCTGTCTTTCCTTTTTGATAACTCTTCAATTATCCTTCTAAGTGCCAAAATGGGCTCCATGGTCCCACGACCTTTACGGAACCCATTCTGATTTCCACGGAGCAGTCTCTCAATGGGATCCCTGATGCGATTTAATAGAATGCTATTGTATAGCTTTGCGGCAATCGAGATCAATGAGATTCCCCGAAAAGAACCATAGAGTGTTAGGTTGCCCTTCTTGGGAACTGGCACCAACTTATTTGTTTTCATTTCTTGTGGGACTCTTGTTGTTCGGTACATGTCTACTATGATGGGATAGATGAGCTTTAAACACTCAGGTATTTTAAAGACCTCAGGGGGAACACCATCTACCCCACGGGCACGATTGGTCTTAATGCTCTTTGCAGCAGCCTTCACTTCTGCAAAGGAGATATCGCCAATGGGAATATCTGGGAGTACAGACTCAGACACTTTTACTTCTATAAAGTTATCAGGCAATACCCTGTCATTATTGAGGAGCTTTTCAAAGTGGGCCTTCCAACCATTGAGGCGATCGGCTGGTGATTCAACCTTAACCTTGGTGGTTGGTTGGCTTTTTCGACCAGCAAGCAAGTTGATCAATCTCCATGCCTGGGATGATTGCCTGCTGTCATCAGCATAATTGATGGCATCAACCTGTTGGTTTATAAGCTCCTGTAAATTAACAGAGTACTGCCTGTTCAGGGACCTAGATGCAGCGTTAACTGCATTCTTGGCCGCTGTAGTCTGTTTGAGTCGGGACTCTTTCTGCGCCTTGTAGAGGTCATTTCGGCACTTCTGAATTTTGTTGTCAGTCCAGGGGGCCCGTTTCCTGTTTGGAGGGTATACAGGAACTGTTTCTGCAGCTGCTAACTTAACTGCCTCTGTGAAGGCAGTATAGCCCTCACAGTGATCTGCCGCCTCAGAAGCAAGAGCCTCATACCTGTTGCTCGGCTGTAGTGTGAAGCTGGATCTCACACTTGGCTGTTGCAACAGAGAGGACCAGTCATGCCGCGGCAAGGCAGATCACGCAGACTAAGTCTTACCTTGGCCACAATAAGGCGGTGATCACTGGAGAAGGGTTGTAGTGTAAATGCATTGCAGTCTTGTATAGAGCTCCTGTATTTCCTACGAAACAGGATATGGTCTATCTGGGACTTGTGACCACTGGGTCCACTATGAGTCCATAGCTTTCCAGTTCGCTTCTTGAAATGGGTTCCAGCCGAAAACAATCCATTTCCAGAGATAAAATCCTGAAGATGGACGGAATTTCGGTTAACACTATTGCTATAGACCCAGGGAGATGTAGGTGATTGATGCAGACTTGCATTAAAGTCTCCCAGGAATGTTAAGAATGCATGCTGATCCACTCCATCAGTAGCTGCTTGTAGATTCTGGTAGAAATTTTCCATCTCCTCTACAGGGGCAACACTAGTTGGAGAGTAGCACACAATCAGAACCACCTTAGGAAAATTCTTAGCCAGTCTTCCAGAACATAAGAAGTGGCAACGGATGATGCGGTTAGAGATTTGGTCTATTTTGTCCAATGCTGAATGTGCAGTTGGATACATCAATAGACCAATTCCACCATTGCCACTATCATCTGCTGAAGCGAGGGCGAGTCGCCAACCGCCCCCATGTCCTTAATCAGAACCTCATCAGTCTGTCCAGTCTGCATTCGGTGCTCTTGAACACCCACTGCATTAAGAGAAAGCTTATCTGCCAAGGCAGTCAGCTCACCTTGTCGCATTGGGGACCCGAATGTTAGGGTGTTGACTGAGGCTAGTCTAGAGACTTGCCTCAGATTCACCAATGGCTTTGTTGGTCGGGGTGGAACATGAGAGTAGCCTCCAACTCCAGAATCCCTCTCCCCCCCACAATCTGGCCTCCCTGGTGACCCAGGGTTTGGGCCAGAAAGGTAATCAGGAAATGGACTCAAAGAATTGTTTGCCGCTCTCTCTCCAGTAGGGGGTGAGACAGGCAGCCGGTCAGGAGATAACTGACGCCTGTGAGGCCGATTGTGTCCAGTCATTCCACTGGCCTCTAGTGGCTGGACCTCCGCATTACTAATGTAATCCATAGTGGGGATTGGGGGGTGCTTTTTTTGCCGAGTCAGCTCTCGGAGCAAATACCACACCCTGGAGTGCCATTCCACAGGGTGGGTGTCGCAGTGGAGTCAGATATGAGGCCCATCACCCATATCTACTCTCGCGCACATGACCCACCATTGGCTGTGCAGCTCATCTGATGGGTCATGCCCTGTAGCCCTGCTGCCAGGTGCAGGTCGCAGTGAAGTGCACTCAGAGTGGACATGAGAACACTCTACTCCTGACCAGCCATTGGTAGATCACCATCTGCCTGGCCAGGCCATATACCCCTGCAGCCCGGTATATGGGTCCTTAATCCAGGACCAAGGGCGTCCTTATCCCACAACGAAGGGGTCCTAGTTACAGGACCAGATTTGCCCTAGTAAGAGGGTCTATGCAGCTACAGGTGGCACCTCCTTTATGCTGCATGGAGGTGGCAAGTTTTCTTGAACAATGACCTAGAATACCTGACCTGGCCATGATAACAGGTTGTGTTTCTGTAATGCAAGCTGTACTAAAAGGTTTCATTCACAGTTATACGGGCACCATTTGTGTTTTCAGAGATTCACGTTGTTTCGGTTTTAATTAATCCAAATTGTTCGGTGACATGTTGGTAAATGTAGAAATTAGAACGCTCAGCTCTCACACTTATTTCACACTAGTAACTACTGTAATAGTTATTTAATCATTTATAGCGATATTTAATTTGGGTTGTATTAATTTTGGTTACTATTATTAAGTTGTATTTGTATGGGACCCCCGCTGCATGCGTCTATCCCCACTGCCTTAATGTGAAAGATAACGCCGGCCACCGAAATGCCACAGCCACTCTAGCAACCGCTAGCGTAGTAACCCGTTACTTTACGTCCGTCGGCTACCACACACTTCTAATCCAACAAAGGCCTTTCCCAGTGGCACTTGTTTTCCCGAGGAGAATGGGCAGAAGGGTACAGGGTACATCAATAGCTACGGATAGGATGGCAATTACTTCCCCCTTTGCTTACGCAGGTGGACAATAACATCAATATCAAAGAATATAATATGTTGTATATTTAGTATTGATTGAAACAAAGGGTTACGTAATTTGTAATATTGATATACACTTACCAACAAATAATTCGTCCGGACGCTACCACCC
Organism: Nemertoderma westbladi; assembly: GCA_032718475.1. Classification (NCBI taxonomy): domain Eukaryota; kingdom Metazoa; phylum Xenacoelomorpha; order Nemertodermatida; family Nemertodermatidae; genus Nemertoderma; species Nemertoderma westbladi. The sequence goes on along the minus strand of JAUCBJ010000918.1, from coordinate 3,037 downwards.
GTTCCTCCTGAATTGCACTGCACTGTAGGCCTTGCGTCTATGAGAAGATCCGCACACAAATAAATATTACAGCATAAAACTTAACTTAACTAGATAATACGGCCACATTGGACTACGTAATACTTGAAATAATAAACAATGGAGGGATGTAAATATTATGTCTGACTGTAAAATACGTTGTAATTGTAAGATTTTAATAGCACAAGTGTTAATGATAATTTGTAATTTAACTGTCTGAACCTGAACCTGAACCTGAACCTGGTAACAAATAGGAGTAAATTACCATCCCTCCAAACTAATTAAAGCTACCAACAGAGTCAACTGAATAACAAGGAGAGAGAGCAAATAAATTGTTGTTACTGCTATTATATAGTATAAGAGTTGACCTCTATAATTACTTATTACCATTAGGAACTGAGCAACATAATTGGCTGTAATAATAACGGCGTTAATAATCTGATGCAGGGCCAATCAGAGGACGGCTTCTGCTGAATAGGTATGTCGAATAGAGTGTACCGTAATATATTGGCATTGTTACTGAACATAATTGGTGTGTAATGTATAAATATAAATTGGATCTGAGATTCATAGACGCTCTACCATTACAGTGCTTCCTAAAAAAAATATTTTTTGAAAAAAATTTATTTTTAAAAACCCGGATATGAATCTACAGAGACATATGTCAGCGAAATTGATATAGGCCTATTTGAAACTGAAAGTAAATTCCAGTTTTATACCCACACCTCCCAATTTGATAAATTTATGAAACTGAAAACCCATAACCCTTTGGAATGAACGAGTGGCGTTGTCCCTACACTACAAATTGCACAAGTTATCATTTTGCTAAAAAAATATGTTATATGTTACTTAATATTTCTACTAAAACCGTCACCAAAAGGTCCCATAGTTCACCTAAGCTGAACTCTTGAGTTTACGATAGATCCGAGTCTGGTGAAGTCATAACAATCCATGAGAATCTCATTGTGTGCATCAGTGTCGTCGAATCAGTTGTGATATGTCGGTACTTCGTGACGTCATCGACCCGATTATGTGCGCTAGCGAATTAATCAAACGAAACCGACTCAACACCAGCGCTCCCTGCGCTAGCGAATTAATCAAACGAAACCGACTCAACACCAGCGCTCCCTGCGCTAGCGAATTAATCGAACGAAACCGACTCAACACCAGCGCTCCCTGCGCTAGCGAATTAATCAAACGAAACCGACTCAACACCAGCGCTCCCTGCGCTAGCGAATTAATCGAACGAAACCGACTCAACACCAGCGCTCCCTGCGCTAGCGAATTAATCGAACGAAACCGACTCAACACCAGCGCTCCCTGCGCTAGCGAATTAATCGAACGAAACCGACTCAACACCAGCGCTCCCTGCGCTAGCGAATTAATCGAACGAAACCGACTCAACACCAGCGCTCCCTGCGCTAGCGAATTAATCGAACGAAACCGACTCAACACCAGCGCTGCCTGCGCTAGCGAATTAATCGAACGAAACCGACTCAACACCAGCGCTGCCTGCGCTAGCGAATTAATCGAACGAAACCGACTCAACACCAGCGCTGCCTGCGCTAGCGAATTAATCGAACGAAACCGACTCACACCAGCGCTGCCTGCGCTAGCGGAGTAATCCCATAATGAACTAATATACCCATAATGAACTGATATACGACGTCATCTTTGCTAAAACTTCATTCATACTTAGATTTCAGCTTGGTGATAGGTCCCCGTAGATACATCGAAGCCAAGTAGAGCACATGAAAACGAAATGAATATGAATTAGTTACTTATTTACGTAGATACATATAATACACATACATACAAATCAAATTGATGAAAATCATTCCCGATTCAAACAATTATGACTTCAATATTTCCCACATAATTAAAGTTTATTATCTTTCTAGTTTGTTAGCATAAATCAATATAGCTTCTAAATTACAATGACTACCGATATTAATCTTCTATGACTGAAGAATTCACTTCTTCCCTTCCTGCATTGTTAGCGGGAAATGTAGAACCCTCTAGCAAGCAGAGTTTCGAAATATCTCTGGAGTATATGCGGCCGTTGTAGCGAACTTTCACTGAACGCACTAGGTTGTCTTCTCCCACATCAACAGAGTCTACTACCGCCGTTACCCATGTTCCCCTCACCTTGGTATCGGTCATTACTAATACTAGGTCTCCCTCACGAATGTTACGTTTCTTTGTGAACCATCGCTGTCGCTCTCTCAACAATGGAATGTACTCATCAATCCATCGATCCCAGAACACCTTAGCCAGGATCTGCCCTTGCTGCCAAGTTCGTTTCGAATATATAGCATTGGTGTCGAATTGACCTGGAACCTTCGAAGCTGGCCGCCGTAGCAACAAGTCATTTGGAGTTAACGGTTGATCTGCAGTAGGGTCGTCAGATGCCGCGTACAGTGGTCTAGAGTTCAATGACCTGGCAATTTCCGCTAGAGCTGTACGTAAAGTATCCTCATCAACTAAATGGCTACCAATGGACGACCTTAAGGCGTCCTTAACGATCTTTATAAGGCGCTCCCAAACACCAGATGTATGGCTAGCATATGGGGTGTGGAACTTCCACTTAGTCTCTGGTCCTAAGCTGTTCTCAATTATTCCAGAATCCCACTCTACCATGGCTTCCCGAAGTTCCCGCTCCGCCCCTACGAAACAAGTACCATTGTCTGATCTGATGAGTTTCACATCTCCATGGCAACAAATAAAACGTCTATATACATTGATAAATGATGCCGCTGATGCATCGTATGCAATATCCAATGCAACTGCTCGGCTGGTTAGACAAGTGAATATCGCACCCCAGCGCTTCTCACTTCGTCGACCGATCTTAACAGTCATGGGTCCCCAATAGTCCACACCCGTGAAAGTAAAAGGAGGTTCGTAGGCGGTTAATCTTTCAAGTGGCAATGGCGCCATGAGTTGTTTCATCACAGTTGGATGATTACGCTTGCAAATGATGCAGTTTGATAATATATTTCTCACTAAAGCTTGGCCCCCC
>JAUCBJ010000917.1:0-39484 GCA_032718475.1 Nemertoderma westbladi | reverse complement strand
CAGTTAACTTTGAAAGTCCTCAGCAAGTCTCTGATCGGATGAGCATAAGCTCAAAGGATGGTATGCTTGAGCATGTGGACGACTTCTGTTACCTGGGATCATGGATCCGGAAGTCAGATGAGGACCTTCGAATACGTAAGGGAAAGCATTTGGCAGCCTTGAATATGCTTTGCAGGATTTGGAAGTCACCGAGAATTAATCGGAAACTTAAGGTCCGATTATTTAGAGCAGCAGTAGTTCCAGTACCTCTCTATGAGAGTCCATGTTGGGCCCTAACTGCTGATGACACCAAATCTCTGGATGGAACATTCACAAGAATGCTACGCCGGGTACATTGTGTCAAGTACAACGCACACATCTCCAACCAGACACTATATAACATTGGAGGTGTCTCATTGGTTCCCCCAAGCTTGACACTAGAACAAAATCGCCTCCGCTTTGCAGGACATTGCTTTCACCGTGAGGACCAGCCAGTGCATAAACTTATACTTTGGCAGCCGCATGGACTGAATAAGCATGGTGGACAGCCCATGACTTTCTTGAGACGCATCTTAAAGGAAACTGGCCTTGAAGAAGCGGATGATCTAGCAAATGTCCTGGGTGCAGGGTTGATAAAAATCATGATTTTTTTTTAATCAAAAATATCAGATTTTTTTTATTTTAATCAGATTTATTTGATTTAAATCAGATTTTTTTTCATTTAAATCGGGTGACTAAAAAGCAAAGACCCAAATAACAAAGACCTGTATGAAACACATGTGGTAAGTTTCGTTTATTGTTTTGGTTCCCCAAACAAGCCTCTGTAACCTGCTCCTTTACTAACCTGCTCCTGTAAATGGCAATGGGACCTAACGCTATATGGCAATGGGACCTAATCCTATTTAGGACGTAACGCGACTTTATATCTTTGTTTTGTACAGGTGCCAAAGAGCGTTAGGTTACATTGCATTTAAAGGAACAGGTTAGTAAAGGAGCATGTTACAGAGGCTTGTTGGGGGAACCAAAACAATAAACGAAAGTTAACACATGTTTCAACGATTATGCAGGTCTTTATTATTTAGGTCTTTGGTCTTTGTTTTGTAGTCACCCATTTAAATCACTTTTTTCTTATTTATATCAGATTTTTTTATTTAAATCAGATTTTATATTTAAACAATCGGAAGACTTCTGGCTTCATCAATGCACTAAATGTTTTAAAAAAAACCGAAACACCGGGATCCCAGCGAAATATCGAATCCCGATTCCGACTTTTTTTGAAACGGGATCCCGAAGTTTAAATGGTTAAATAAATTTGTTGAACATCTAAAAAAAAGTTCCAGCAGAACGGAAATGTTTTGATTATATCTAATTTTTATTTCAGTAAACCATCCAGTAATCAATTATAAGATAATTTTAATATAACTTTATCTTACTAATATTTCAGAAGTGTAAAATAAAGTGAGTGTTACTGAAACTACTACTACTACTAGGTCGAGCGAACTCGGACAGTGGAAATGAGATCCTTCCAGGCTTCCCGATTCTCCATAGTTGTCGCAATTGCGTTTCTCCTAAGTTCAGTATCCCTTTCAAGTTGATCTATATATGTTATGGCCGGTCGTCCACGACTACGCTTTCCATGAGTTGGTTGCCAGAAAAGTAGATCTGATATGACCTCGTCTTTACTTCGCCAGCAGTGCCCACTGAATCGTAATCTGCGTTCACGGAGGGTGGTTGATACAGGTGGTATTGTACCATAAAGCTCGGCGTTTGTCATGTGTTGTCAACAGCTGATGTTTAGGGCTGCCCTTAGTAGTCTTGTGTAGCAACCATCAATTCGTTGTTCAAGTGATTTAGTCAGTGTCCAGGTCTCACCCCCGTATAAAAATGCACTTTCCACTGTGGCTCGAAAGAACTTGGTCTTCAGGTGCCTGGAGAGATCTGATTTCCAGATGGTATCCATTTTTGATAGAGCTACCCAAGCCTTTGCTTTCCTAACTTCTATGTCCTTTTTGCTACTCTCTATCCATGATCCAAGGTACTGGAAGTCATCGACCTTCCTTAGTTGATTATTATCAATGGTTGTCAAGTTTCCATCAACATTAAAGGTCATGAATTCAGTCTTTGTAGCATTTATATACAATCCAACCTCCTTAGCAGCCCTCTCCACTTTATTTAGTAGAAGCTGTGCATCTGCTAGGGTATTAGAGAGCAGGGCGATGTCATCCGCAAAGTCGGTGTCTGTGACTGTAGTTGCCGGATATCTACTACTTCTGCGTTCTTGAAGTGTGAATCCCAGGTCTTCACCCTTTGTGGCCGTCCTCATTGCGTAATCCAGCACAATTACAAATAGTAATGGTGCTAATGTGTCACCTTGCAGTACGCCAGCCAGGATTGAGAAAAACCCAGTTTCACCATCTGGTGAGAGTACCTGCGCTTCTGTGTCACAATACAACAATCCAATGCCAGCAACAATTACTTCTGGTATTCCATAAGTTCTTAGGATTTCAAGCATTTTACCTCTATGGATGGAGTCGAATGTCTTCTTGAAGTCCACAAAAGTCATGACAGCGGGGAGATTCTTTGACTTAATTCCTTCAATCAGTCTCCGTAGTGCAAGTATCTGAGCTATTGTTGATCTACTTGGTCGAAATCCGTTTTGGCTCTTACGCAGTAGTTTCTCTATGTGAGGCCTAATCCTATATAGAATCATTTTATTGTATATTTTGGCAGCTACCACAAGCAGACAGATCCCACGATAGTTTGTTGGTATGCCGAGGTCTCCTTTCTTGGGGAAAGGCTTTAGTTGACCTTTAGTCCAAATTGGTGGTGGCTTTTCCCCTTTTAACATCCGGTTGCAAACATTCAATAATGGTCTGTTTAGCACTCCGGTTTTCCATACCTCCGCTGGGATTTCATCTAATCCACTCTCTTTATTATTGGACATGCTTTTAATGCTTCTTTGGAGTTCGGCAGGTGTGAAGTCCCCTGTTTCTATAGGTAGTGTCTTGTCATATATTTTCCTTGTACGGCTGACCTCGATGTTTGGTGGCTGCCCAAGCAAGTTGCTGAAGTGATTTTTCCACTTCAGAAAACCTGGCTCATATACTATTAACTTTGATGAATTTAATCCAAAATTGCAATACCGATCCCGTAAAACGGGATCTCGAGAGGAATAATCCCGGTCCCGATCCCGGAAATCCCGAAAAGTCTGAATTCGAATATAAACTAAATAAACAACAAACTGAATAGAACTCTAAAGTACAACTTAATTAATGGGCCTGTGAATACTGTATGGTATTGGAAATGCGAGATGATACTGTATTTTCATGTAAATATTTAGGTAATTTGAATCATTTATTAATAATCAGTAATGCAATGTTTATCCTGGCCTTAAAGCATTATTGATAAAATTCCTGATTTTAAAAAAATCAAAACTATCTGATTTTTTTTTATTTTTATATGTGATTTAAATCATGATTTAAATCAATGATTTAAATCAAATGATTTAATTCAAACAACCCTGCATGGGTGATAGGGAGTTGTGGCGGCGCAATTTTGTCGACAAGCCGGCACAGCATTTTAAAAAATGCAGCTGCAATGCAGCATGCCGATCCTAGCTAGTTGGCATTCGGGATACCTGATTTTTCATTTATCAGAAAAACTTGTCAAAGATTACAGTAGTGACGATATGAAACATGGTTTTGAAAATTTCAGATCAGTTTATAGGTCTATTTATTGCAAGGGAATGTTATATTAAATTTGGTAATGGATCATTATTTTACATTAACGGATTCAAAACAAAACTTGGGAAAAAGACTCCTGGGAAAATTCTAAGAGATACAAAATATCAAAATTGCCGTAGCTCCTATATAATAATTCAAGGTTATTCATTTGAATCAGTGCAACGAGATGAGTCATATTTCAGTTAATGATGCAACTAATGCTTCATATTTTTCATCAAAATTATTATACAGTACAGTATATCTTGTGTTTTATCAGTGTCCATGATAGTATATTAGTTAGGTGCGGCTCCAATTCTTGGACTGTGTTAATTTATTTTCCCCAGGCACTTTAGAATTATCCGGATTGGTTTTGAAACGTTGCTTTAATATGAGAATTTCACTATGACTCCTTTCATTATCTTTTCATAAGATCAAAATTTCTAAAATGATCGCATAATTAACATTTATATATTTAATTTCTCCTACGCGGATAGAATTCACTCAAGGGAATTATTTATGTGGGTTTAAGTTACTCTGATCAGCCTATCATTATAGTGAATTTTAATTGTTTTGAATTTTAACAATTGTTAATTATTAATCTGACGCATATTATATTTATTGTTTCACTAACTAATTTCACCAATTTACAACCCAAATTAAATTTGCCACAGTTTGAGTTTGTGTTTTATGTATTTTATTATATCTCAACAATAGACGAAACGAGGAAATATTCTAATAACGATTGTCTATCTATGTGTAAGTTTTCCATTTCACCATTCTTATTCGTTTCAGTCTGGGAATAAATTTCGGTTTGCCTATGTTTCATTAGACTAGTTGTCAATGTCCAGGTAAGAAACCATTAGGTTTCCATGACAATACAAAATTATCGGGTTAGGACTTTGTATAAAGTACTTTCAAAAGAAAGTATAAGTTAGGACTTTAGCGCTCCCGGAGTTTATGCAAACGGTTTTATTTTTGTGTTCGATGTGAAATTGGTTATTTGCGGAACTGAGGGGTATTCACAATCAATATTTTCGGTCTTACAATCATTTAGCACTTAGTACAAATTGAATATAAGTGTGATTGACTAACCAACGAAAATTAAAATAACACGAGAGAAAGTAAAAAACATTATTGATAATAGGTAAAAAAAATTAAAATATAGCAGAAAATAAAAGTCAGAAAAACCGACGTAATGACTTATGTAAAGGAACTTTCATATTTTACCGATTTATAACTGATGTTACACGAATAATGATTGAATTGTATTATTTTTTCCTGCAAATATTGTAAATTGATAAAAGTGAAACCATAACTATTTTACATGATTGTGTGAAAGGTTTCACATAAGCAGTATTTATGTACCGAGCGGGGGTGGCGAGGGATGTTTCCATAAATATACAAGGGTCATTCATTCATAAACGTTGACAGTGCCCTTTTCACAAAATGGTGCCATTTTGTTAAATTATGTCAATTTAAGGGCGTTCTGAATGCTTAATTAGTAGCGTTAATATTGTAATGTTTAGGAATATTCATGAAATTCATATCCTTTTTATGCAATTAATTGCAGTTGGTACATCAACTAAACTTACACTTCGCCTACAATCAATGGTTATCAGTAATGGGAAATACTATCAATATTTGTTGTAGAAGTTTATTGTTACTAAGTTAGTGATTATTACTTAGCTGCGTTACGAGAATATCACCACATCGAGAAGTTGACATAATGTAACAAGTTATTAATTTTCATAAAAATAGCGCACGTTTAGGTACGCCTATAATGCACTAATTATTGCAATTTACCTGCTATAAAAGAAAAGGCAACTTTGTGGAATAAAATTACGCATTACTCTACATAAACACAAATAGAGTTTTCTCTTTAACCATAAAATTGTTTCACTAATAATATTTTCACAAATTTAGAACCTCAATTTGGGGTATCTCAACAATTAGACCGGATGAATTTTGAAATAACGATTGTCAATATATCTAGGTTTTCCATTTCACGGCAATCACTCACTACATAATAATATGTCGCCTGTGCAATAAATGGAAATACATTGTATGGATGTCCAGGTAAGAAACCATTACGTTTCCATGACAATACACAGTTATCGGGTTAGGACTTTGTATAGAGTACTTTCAAAGACTATCTAAAAGTAATAAGTTAAGACTTTAGCGCTCCCGCAGTTTGTGCAAACGCTTTTATTATTAGGTAATTACGTGTGCAATTGGCTATTCGCGAAACGGAGGGGTATTCGCAATTAACATTCAGCGAGTTAGCGTATTAGGGTATTTGCGGTCTTATAATCATTTAGCACTTGGTAGTTGGTACAAATGGAATGTAAGTGTAAGAAGTGTGTTTGTAAGTTAGCATTATGGCCATTCCATACTCTTGAGTGTTTAAGTGTGTTTGAAAAGTACCAGTTCCCATAAAGCCGCTAAGGGGGGCCAAGTTTTCCATACACATGACACACTGGACTGCAAAAGTGGTAAAATGCTAACTTGTGGGAAATGGTCTAAAAAACGTTTTGACAAAGTTTCAGATTGCAAGGACCACGAGTTAGCACTTTGAGTTAGCACTTTGGAAAAGTTAGCACAATAGCGGAAAAAGAGCTTGCAAAGTTAGCCCTTTGGTATATTTGCCAACACACACACACACCTCACTACACAACTTACAGTACTTTAATGTGTGTGGAGAGCGACATGATATTTTCATTCCGCTCTACACACACACACACACACCTCACTACACAACTTACAGTACTTTAATGTGTGTGGAGAGCGACATGATATTTTCATGCCGCTCTACACACACACACCTCACTACACAACTTACAGTACTTTAATGTGTGTGGAGAGCGACATGATATTTTCATTCCGCTCTACACACACACACACACACCCCACTACACAACTTACAGTACTTTAATGTGTGTGGAGAGCGATATGATATTTTCATGCTGCTCTACACACACACACTTCACTACACAACTTACAGTACTTTAATGTGTGTGGAGAGCGACATGATATTTTCATTCCGCTCTACACACACACACCTCACTACACAACTTACAGTACTTTAATGTGTGTGGAGAGCGACATGATATTTTCATTCCGCTCTACACACACACACACACACCTCACTACACAACTTACAGTACTTTAATGTGTGTGGAGAGCGACATGATATTTTCATTCCGCTCTACACACACACACACACACCCCACTACACAACTTACAGTACTTTAATGTGTGTGGAGAGCGATATGATATTTTCATGCTGCTCTACACACACACACACACACCTCACTACACAACTTACAGTACTTTAATGTGTGTGGAGAGCGATATGATATTTTCATGCCGCTCTACACACACACACCTCACTACACAACTTACAGTACTTTAATGTGTGTGGAGAGCGACATGATATTTTCATGCCGCTCTACACACACACACACACACCTCACTACACAACTTACAGTACTTTAATGTGTGTGGAGAGCGACATGATATTTTCATTCCGCTCTACACACACACACACACACCCCACTACACAACTTACAGTACTTTAATGTGTGTGGAGAGCGACATGATATTTTCATGCTGCTCTACACACACACACACACACCCCACTACACAACTTACAGTAGCCTACTTTAATGTGTGTGGAGAGCGACATGATATTTTCATTCCGCTCTACACACACACACACACACACACCTCACTACACAACTTACAGTACTTTAATGTGTGTGGAGAGCGACATGATATTTTCAAGCCGCTCTACACACACATTTCGGAGGCAAATTATGTGGTATGTATGTGAGTGCAGCGCTGGCACTTGTGGGCCACCGCATCAAAATGAACCTATGGCGCACCTATAGGAGTATGAAGGGTATCCGCGGGGTTCTGCCTGAACCAGATAATATTGTTCTTAAATTTTATTTTGGCGTCCAGTACGGCACTATTTCTACCTTATTCAGAGGTCTTGCGTCTTGAGTAGCGAAAGTGTCGAACGCGATCTTATCTTTAGGCGGGGGCGGCGGTCTATGATAATCTAAAAGGAAATGTGGATGGTATCCTCTACATTTTGTCGATGTTCCCTTTTATCGCTGCTGTCCGGACTCTAGCCTGCCATCTGTGTCCCTTTCAATGCATTATTTGTTAGCTTATTCAATCCCAACACCCCATAAAGTTATAAGCCGATAAGCAATATTGGGAGCCACGAGATTGGGCAATTAACCAACTCGTGCCATCCCAATAAGAGTGGGAAGGAAGCACACAACAAGGGTCAGGGGCCAAACCCCTAACCGAGAGAGAACACAGGTGGAGCGAACGGGAATACTCCACGGGGCGCCAACAAGGGTATTAACCAATCAGAGGGGGGAATGGCATCGATTGAGTAGCAATAAGGCCACCGTGCAATATAACCAATAACCTATTAATCAGTGATTCAGTTATCTCAGTGCAGCAGTGCTAGCGTAGGTTGGTAGTCAATTAGTTTAGTTAGGGGATCACGGGACATTAGTTACCGTATCCCGCCTTGTACACATTATATCTATATCTATATCCTATGCCCTATTATTATTATACACCGAACTTCAGAACTCAGTTACTTTATTTCACCCTTATACACGGCGGGGACGCGTGGACTAAATTACCACACCGGATAAATCGGGATCACTCCTGGATCCCGTCACATTATTCACCAAGGTGGATCATGGTAAAACAGTGCAGATTTTACAAAACAGACGAGAGGTATATTATTTATAAGAGATAGTAACAATTGAAACTAAATAATAAGACACAAAGTTAATCTAATAATACTGCAATAATACTATTTATACTACCTAGTGTTAAGACTTTTACTACTAAGACTCTGACAAATAATGACAAACGCATCCCTCTATAGGAAATTAGGGATGCAACCGAACTTCTAGATGTTCTACGCAATTCTATATACTGTAGGTTCTAATATATTCTTAAAAATGCCATTGGTCCAGCAATTTACAAACGAGTACAGCATTGGCTAATAATGTGTAACTACGATGAGATTGGTCCAGCTAATTACTACAGATACAAATATAACACAGTGGTCAATTCGAATATACAGTAGTTAAGTTTTATCACAAAAACTAATTTGCACCAACTAGGATTTTAACTTCGGACCTGGGTTGTATCATATAACTGTCTAAACGGGTGTATGCCTCTGGACGCTAAACCAGTTGAACATTTAAAAAAATATGACTATACTGTAGCGGTTGGCCACTTAACTTCGAACGAAAAACTAAATACCGATAAAACTTCATATATTTGACCAATATACTTTCAGTTTCGACTTGTCAGTGCTGTCCTGGCGTCCTTATTCCGCCTTATTGTGGCCAAGGTAAGACTTAGTCTGCGTGCTAGCAGAACAACGAAATCTGCCTTGCCGCGGCATGACTGGTCCTCTCTGTTGCAACAGCCAAGTGTGAGATCCAGCTTCACACTACAGCTGAGCAACAGGTATGAGGCTCTTGCCTCTGAGGCGGCAGATCACTGTGAGGGCTATACTGCTTTTACAGAAGCAGTTAAGTTAGCAGCTGCAGAAACAGTTCCTGTATACCCTCGAAACAGGAAAAGGGCCCCCTGGACTGACAACAAAATTCAGAAGTGCCGAAATGACCTTCATAAGGCGCAGAAAGAGTCCCGACTTAAACAGACTACAGCAGCCAAGAATGCAGTTAAGGCTGCATCTAGGTCCCTGAACAGGCAGTACTCTGTTAATCTACAGGAGCTAATAAACCAACAGGTTGATGCCATCAATGATGCTGACGACAGCAGGCAATCATCACAGGCCTGGAAATCGATCAATTTGCTTACTGGGCGGAAAAGCCAACCAACCACCAAAGTTAAGGCTGAATCACCAGCCGATCGCCTCAATGGTTGGAAAGCCCACTTTAAAAAGCTCCTCAATAATGACAGGACATTGGGAGACTGCTCCGTGGAAATCAGAATGGGTTCCGTAAAGGATCCCATTTTGGCACTTAGAAGGATAATTGAAGAATTATCAAAAAGGAAAGACAGGCATCTGGCTGTTATCTTTGTTGACTTCCTCAAGGCCTTTGATTCAGTCTCTCGCTCACGTATGTTCAGCATACTTTCATTATATGGGATTCCTGATGAAATTATTGCAGCAATCAGATCAGTATACGATGGTTCGACAACATTTGTGTCTACTGTTGACGGTGACACAGAACCATTTGAAGTGTTATGGGGCGTCCTCCAAGGAGACACACTTGCACCATTCTTGTTCATTATTGTGGTTGACCATGTTCCTCGCATGTCCTTAGATCATCATAATGATGATGGGGTGATGATAACTCCACCTACTGGCTCCAGAAGTCGAGGAAATCCTGCCAAGTACCTAACTGATCTAGACTTTGCTGATGACTTAGGAGTACTCTCAGAATCATTAGAGGGAGCCCAACGGCTCCTCGGCTCATTAGAACATGCTGCTTCTAGTGTTGGTCTTTTTATTAACTCCAGAAAGACCAAAATTTTGACAGTTAACTTTGAAAGTCCTCAGCAAGTCTCTGATCGGATGAGCATAAGCTCAAAGGATGGTATGCTTGAGCATGTGGACGACTTCTGTTACCTGGGATCATGGATCCGGAAATCAGATGAGGACCTTCGAATACGTAAGGGAAAGGCATGGGCAGCCTTGAATAGGCTTTCAAGGATTTGGAAGTCACCGAGAATTAATCGGAAACTTAAGGTCCGATTATTTAGAGCAGCAGTAGTTCCAGTACTCCTCTACGGGAGTCCATGCTGGGCTCTAACTGCTGAGGACACCAAATCTCTGGAGGGCACATTCACAAGAATGCTACGCCGGGTTCATTGCGTCAAGTACAATGCACACATCTCCAACCAGACACTATATAACATTGGAGGTGTCTCATTGGTTCCCCCAAGCTTGACACTAGAACAAAATTGCCTCCGCTTTGCAGGACATTGCTTTCGCCGTTTAAACTTTATTAACCGATTAAACATTAAACTTGGACACAAACATTAAATGAAGGACAGATATTTATCAGCGCCATAAACATTAATGTGGGACAAACATTAATCAGGGGGACAAACATTAATGTGGGACATAAACATTGATGTGGGACACAATCATTAATGAGGGACACAAACATTAATAAGGGACTCAAACATTAATGAGGTACACTAACATTAATGAGCGACACAAACATTAATAAGGGACACAAACATTAATGAGGGACACAAACATTAATAAGGTACACAAACATTAATGAGGGACACAAACATTAATGAGGTACACAAACATTAATGAGGGACACAAACATTAATGAGGGACACAAACATTAATGAGGTACACAAACATTAATGAGGGACACAAACATTAATAAGGTACACAAACATTAATGAGGGACACAAACATTAATGAGGTACACAAACATTAATGAGGGACACAAACATTAATGAGGGACACAAACATTAATGAGGTACACAAACATTAATAAGGTACACAAACATTAATGAGGGACACAAACATTAATGAGGTACACAAACATTAATGAGGTACACAAACATTATTAATGAGGGACACAAACATTAATGAGGGACACAAACATTAAACGAGGGACAGATATCAATCAAGTGCACAAACATTAATCATGGGCGCCATCGTTCCATTCCATTCATTTCACCCCCCATGGCACTTAGTATGATTCCTGTTACCACCCATACACATACAATATATTACAGTATTACAATTCTCATTACTGTCAAGCAATACAATAACAACAATAAATAATAACATATTAATCTGACCAAACCAATAATCTCTGTTATTACCAATTGAGGGAAAGGATCAGGTTACAGAGATGGTTTTTCTAACCAAAACAATAAACGATGTTGTGGGAGACATGAACATGACATGAAGGGGAGACAGGAATGGGGGGGGGGTGTAACATGAATGGTGGGGGTAGGAGGTAAATTGAAAATATGGGGGTATAACAGCCGGGGGGGGGGGGGGCGTAGCAGCAAAACAGGCAGCTGAACAACGTAACCAAACGTGCTTTCAATTAATTTCCATCTAATTAGGTAAATGGAATGTATACAAAGCGGCGCTTCTTTGATCGAAGCTCACGTTCCCATGGTAGTATTTTTTCAGTATATCAGTTTATCACTTATTATCTGATCGTCTGATGGCAAGCATCACCATCGCTCATATTAATATCCATTGGCAAGCATTCACCCCTATTAATGTTTGTGCCCCTGATTAATGTGTGTCCCTCATTAATGTTTGTGTCCCTCATTAATGTTTGTGTACCTCATTAATGTTTGTGTCCCTCATTAATGTTTGTGTCCCTCATTAATGATTGTATCCCTCATTAATGTTTGTGTCCCTCATTAATTAATTGTGTCCCTCATAAATGTTTGTGTCCCTCATTAATGTTTGTCTCCCTGATTACTGTGTGTTCCTTATTAATGCTTGTGTCCCTCGTTAATGTCTGTGCCCCTTATTAATGTGTGTCCCTCATTAATGTGTGTCCCACATTAATGTTTGTGTCCCTCGTTAATGTTTGTGCCCCTTATTAATGTGTGTCCCTCATTCAATGTGTGTCCATCATTAATATGTGTCCCTCATTAATGTTTGTGACCCTGATTAATATCTGTGTCCCTTATTAATGTATGTGCCCTTGATTAATGTGTGTCCCTAATTAATGTTTTTGTCCCTTATTAATGTTTGTACCACTTAATTAATGTGTGTCCCTGATTAATGTTTGTACCACTTAATGTGTGTCCCTGATTAATGTTTGTGTCCCTGATAAATGTTTGTATCCCTGATTAATGTTTGTGTTCCCTCCTCAATAATGTTTGTGTCATGGCCGCAGTACAAACCAGTATATGAATGAGAAATTACGGTGATTTAAGGGGTTTTACAGGTTGTTATTTCTGATTTAAGGGGTTTTGCCAGGTAGACTGAATTTCATATACTTGAATTTACGGTGTTTTGCAAGCCAATTATTGACTTGTGGGGTTCTGCCTCGAAGTGGGCATCAGTTACGGGGAACAGTCTTTGGCTTATAACTCAAAAATGGCTGGTAGAAAAGCTTCGGGGTTCTGCCAAACGAAAAAGCCGATATAGAATTACCCAAAAAGTCAAAAACATGAAAATCGAAAAAAATTTACTTAGGGGGTTCTGCCTTGAAGGTGACGGCATGTTGTGTGTTTAGCCACTGAGCTATCGCGATAGCCGAGGAACACAACACCGACGCCATGTACACCCAATTAAAGGCACAAACACCCTATAGGCCTATGGCTGTATGGGACACAAACATACTATTTGGGACAAATTTAAATTAAAGCTCTGATAGTGAATTCTATATTCTTTTGAGTATTCCATTACATTTAGAAACTATTTAAAATCATTATAAGACATTTACACCCTATTCAGGACAGAAACACCTTATATGGGACACAAACAACCTATTTGGGACAAATTTAAATTAAAGCTATAGGCCTATGATAGTGAATTCTATATCAGTATATTCTTTTGAGTATTCCATTACATTTATAAATAAACTATGTAAAATCATTTTGAGAAATTCACACGCTATTTGGGATTGGGACAAAAACACCCTATATGGGAAACAACACCTTATATGGGACACAAACAACCTATTTGTGACAAATTAAATTAATTACCGGTATTATTAGGATGTCACTGATGTCAGGAACTGACTGCATGATTGCTCTGTTATATACCGGTACCGGTCAGCCAGTACCAGAGTACAGCAGTAGTGTAGGCCTACAATCAGACAATACTGCAATACACAGATACAGCAATACCTGACAGCCTGAATACTGGAATACTGCAATAGCTGAATAGGCCTAGCTGCTTAGGCCTATAATATAACATTACCGGTACATTATGATTATACTGTTATAATGCAGTAGGCCTACCGCTAGGCTACCGGTACTAATGCAGTAATGAGAGGCCAAAAACGTGAACATGGAGTTCGATCAACATTTGGGTTTTTTAAACCGAAACATTCTGGGAGTCAGTCTCGCGTCAGTAGGGCTGATACAAGCGAGGGTGCTGGAGGTACAGGGAACGCCAGTTCGAAGGGATCTTCTCCCGTGTTGCCCATTCCCGACGCAAAACCGTTGTCTGTTGTTAGTTGTATGTCAACGCCGATAAAATCCGCTAAATCTAAGAAGAGTTTGAAGGTTCCTTCACGCCACAACGACAACCCAGTGCTCGTGGGGAAGAAAGATGATGTTGCTCATTCTAATGAAAGAAATATAGAAATTCAGTAAGTTGATACCGGTCTGCCGGTCAGTCTGTCATGCTTCATGTACCTTTAACTTTAAGTTTGATTCTCAATCTGTCAATGTCACGTCCAAAATTAGACTTAAAAGTCCAATATTGGACTTTTGTAAAAATTCAAAGCCTTATAAAAAAAGTTCCCCCTGGTGAATTTCAGGTCCCCCTGTTCAAAACTCTTCTGCTCTTATTTTTTGATATTTTTTCGATTAAAAAAAAAAAAATCCCGCCCGATCCAATTACCCAAGGCCCTGGAACAATTGGCTGATTTGAAGTCCAATACCGGTATTGGACTCACAGAAGTCCAATTTTGGGCTTTAACTGGAGTCGAAGTCCAATTTTGGACTCAAGTCCAATTTTTGACTTCTCACCGACTGCCGGTACCGGTAATCTGATAGATGATAGGCCTACCGCTCAGCCGCTACCGGTAGCAGTCGGGCACTTTGTCAATATTGACATGTTGTCAATATTGACATGTTCCATGTCAAAATTGACATGATGTCAATAGGCCTATTGACATGTTTTGATCATAAATTTTTTAAATAGGCCTATTGTGATTTGAAAAGTAAAAAATGTTTTTTTGTTAAGAGAATATCTATAGGCCAGTAGGCCTATTAATTAAAATATTGTTGAATCCAACCAACTTATATTGTTGTTTGTAATAATTTTAATGATATGTTTTATTGCATGTCAATATTGACATCTAATGTCAATATTGACATGAACGCTGGGTTCTTATGTTCATTTCACCCCCACCAAATCTATTTAGAGGCCTTCGCGCAGCATCACAAATACTGAAACGAGCTGTCAAAACGCTTTAGTTTAGGCATTCTTCTGTTCTTGCTGCATTATAAATACTGAAAAGGGCTTTTGAAACCATTCAGGCCTTCGCGCAGCATGCTGAAAAGATAAATACTGACAGATGAATTCATTTAACATGGAAATGCGAGCGTCAGTCTGACGCTCGCATTTCCATGTTAAAATCTACGTCAGAGCGTAGCGAGCAAGAAAATGTTGCAGAAATGTGAAGGTTAATACAGTAATACTGTAATATTCAGATAGTAGGACAGCCGACTGTTTTCAAATAGACCCTACAGATGTGATTAAATTGCGAGCGTAGCGAGCAAGAAAATTTTAACATTTTTGGTAGGTCAAGCGTCTGTTTTTTACCTACAGATGTGATTAGAATTAAATCGGAGTGTAGCGAGCACGGAAAATCTGCTGAATCGTGGTTTTAGGCTATATTCTGATATTGGTGTGAACAATTGAAAAACCTTTCAATCAACTCATTATTAAACTTTGATTATTAAACACATTAAAACTTTGGCCTGATATTGGCTGTTGGCCATGATGATTAAAGTGGATTGGATATGGTGCCTTCAATGCTCAATCTGTCGGTTTGTCCATAATGTGGGTGATAAAATATCACTGTAATCAAATATCCCTCCCTATTATTACAGTTATCAGGTTATTCTGTTTTTTGAATGAGGAATAAGTCAATAAGACAATAAGAGTATGGCCATGGCGCAATGAATACAGTAGGCAGGCATAATACACAAATGTGAGCGAAGCGAGTGATAATTTTTAAGGCTAGGCCTAACTCCTTTTAAAAATAGGCTCTACCAGTCTACTGGCTGACTGCAGGACTGTGGACTGGTAGAATTTCAAGTACAGAAGTAGAGTGGCTTTATATGTTGCCAGTCAGCCAGTGCATTTTGATACTGTACATGACATCCATTTCCGCGCCAGGATCCTCAATGCGCGCCACATGCCCCTGTTCCTTCGCGCCAGGCTGAAGTATGAAATGATGACCGAAATTTGATTCATGTAGATTTTGACTGGCATACAAGTAGAAATAGGCTAATCTTCGTATAATGCAATACATACTAGGGCTCAACAGAAGCTTCGGCTTCGGTTCGGTTCGGGCCGAAGTTCAGTCTGGTTCCCGGCTTAATTTGACATTATGTCAAATTTGACATGTGGCATGTCAAATTTGTCACTAATGTCAAAATTGCCATTTCGTTGTTTAAATTCTATCTATAGGCATAGTTAAAAGGCAGATGTCAAGGCAAATACGGTAGTTGGTAGTTGATAGTACTTACTGACTTACTGAGTCAGATAGTTAAACAAATAGTTAATAGTACTTTCTTTAGTTGTATTCAGTAAAAATATAATCAGGCAATGTACGTGTACGAGCAATCCCTCTGTGAGCAAGTCGAGTTCGATGGAAATGCTACATATGCCTGCCTATCCCATGTGTAGCGACCGGGTAAAAACAGAAGCAATTGCAAAATTAACTGACGGAGCAACTGCGAGAAAAATTGATAGATATTTTGTCTAATTGGCAGTCTGATTTCGTAGAATAGGCTACTCAGAACTCCTTAAATTGTCCAAGAAAAAACAAGAACTAGTCGATTTGTACTTCCAAATCCAACAAGATATGAGCAATAGGTACGTACCATAGAAGAGGAGCCTGAAACTGATGAATAGTCTGTTCTGAATAGGCTAATTGTATTGATATTGAGTTCCGAAATTGCATGTAGATATAACAGATATAATATAACAATGATTTGTGTTCTTTAAATAATTTACAGATTCTTGTTTATTTTTAAAGATTGAATTAAAGATTGCGGGTTAGTTATTAAATGTCATTTCCATGATTTCTATGCAGCCAGCTTTCAACCTTAACCTGTTTGGCTCTGTCTGGCCGCAATATAAAATTTATATTAATTGATTAATTGACCCCTCACCCCCCCCCCCCCCCCCCCCCCCTTCCATTCGAAATAATAATGCCATATATAATTAAACTACGGTATGCTAAGAATGGTGAACTGAACTGTTATTTATCAAGTTAAATTAGGTTACTATTATTGTTATATTTTGTTATTGTTACTGTTATTAAACTGTTATTTAAAGGGGGGGGGGGGGGGGGGGGGGGGGGGGGGACTGGACGCAATAAAATTGCATCCCTCTCCAGGGGAAATTGGACACAATTAACAGTTGATTACTCTCAAAAATTAAACTGTAACCTGTTCTATTGTGTTTAGTAGGCCTATATTGTTTTGGTTAAAATAATGTGCCTTTGTAACCTGCTCTCTTTCCAGAAGGAATCCGTAATTAAATATCCCATTTTTCATTTCATCAGTTGTCCAGTTTAAAATATAAAGCTATAATAATTAAAATTGATGTTGGATCAATTAAACAGATTTAATAATAAACCTTCAACATCAAATCGTCTTATATATTTATACTACTGGTATAATATTAAATGTCAAATTTGGAATGTCATGTCAAATTTGAATCTTGCAGAATTTAAAACGTAATTATTTCAAAAAATTCTTGGTGAATTTCAATTACCCCTGGTGAAAATGTTCAAATGGCAAATTAATGTCTACATATAAAAATTCAGATGCCCAATTAAATAATTGAACTCCCAAAGCACTTTTTCTCTTTTTCCATGTCAAATTTAGCATGAAATGTCAAATTTGAAAAGCAAAATGTCAAATTTGACATAATGTCAAATTAAGCCAGGAACCAGACTGAAGTTTGGCAATTTCGGTTCGGTTCGGCTTCTGCAATTGATACTGCAGAAGCCCGGAGCAAACTTTGCTAAATATTCCAAGTATTACATTGACTGATTGAGCTAATACCAGAAGACAGTAAGACTAATCAATCTGTCCATCGTTGTACTAATTAATTTTAGAATGTAAACGTTAAGCAGACAGACACTGGTGCAGAGCAGACAGTGGTGCAGACAATGGTGCAGACACCGAGTGCAGACAGTGGTGCACGCACTGGTGCAGCAGTGGTGCAGACCCAGACAGTGGTGCAGACATTGGTGCAGACAGTGGTGCAGACAGTGGTGCAGACAGTGGTGCAGACAGTGGTGTAGACAGTGGTGCAGACACTGGTGCAGACAGTGGTGCAGACACCTGGTGCAGACAGTGGTGCAGACACTGGTGCAGACAGTGGTACAGACACCTGGTGCAGATACTGGTGCAGACAGTGGTGCAGACACTGCTGCAGACAGTGGATCAGACAGTGGTGCAGACACCTGGTGCAAACAGTGGTGCAGACACTGGTGCAGACAGTGGTGCAGACACTGGTGCAGAGACACTGGTGCAGACAGTGGTACAGACACTGGTGCAGACAGTAGTACAGACACTGGTGCAGACAGTAAAGGGGCGAGCAGGTTAGTAAAGGAGCAGGTTTCAGAGGAGTATTGGGGGAACCAAAACAATAAACGTTATTGTTTTGCGGGCAAAGAATACCCAAGGGCAAGGGCCAAGAATACTCGCAGGCTAAGAATACTCGCGGGCTAAGAATTACTGAGACCTTACTGTAGTTAGTGAATGTATATCCCCAGCATGAGACAATAACTTAATGAGCTCGTTTTATTATACAGTAATAAGCAGTGGCTCCAGTAAAGGTAAACAAATTAAACATACTCTGTATAAAGTGAGTCATGTATAAACAATCAAACACTGTCACTTAAACCTCATTCCTTGGAGACATTGCTGCTTACAATTTATAGACATTATTGTTTATATGAAACGAGAATACCGATTAATTAATTTCGTACACACCTCTTATAATTATTTGTAATCAGGGAACATTCACCCGCACGCACCCCGACTTGTACTACATACAGACATACGTCCTCCCTACTTCATGTAGAACCTTTCAGTAGTTACTCGCAAATTTGTAGATAATAAAGTCTATGATAAAATATAATATAATAGTGCCTGGTGCTCTGGTGGTATTATGTTTCGTGGTACTCTGGTATTTTGGTACTCTGGTATTCTAATGTCTGCACCACTGTCTGCACGCTGCACCACTCTGCCACTGGCCACACCAGGTGTCTGCAGTCTGCACCACTGTCTGCTTAACGTTTACACCTTTAATTTTGGACTGAACTTCCATTTAAGTGGCTTTTTTTTTAATTTTGTCCAGGTTACTTGGGTAGTTTGAAAATTAGCTTAATTATCCAGTAGTTTAGGTTATGCTAAATATTGCCATTTTACTTTGTAGTACCCTATTTTTTAATTAATCAGAACTTTGCTACATAATACCAAATATACCTACTACCTCATATAAATAGTATTACAAAGACTATCTGTACTTTTAGTGAGGTTTTCTAAATTTGACGTCACTACTGTACTGCTTACTATGGGTGAAAATGTGGTGCATACAGTAAGTGCATGCATACAGTAAGTATACAGTAGTTTAGGTTAGTAATGTACAGTAATGTAAATATTGCCATTTTATTTTGTAGTATTTATTTTTTTAATTAATCATAGCTTTCTCGCTAAATCCGTTTTTTAATTAATCATACAGTCATAGCTTTCTCGCTAAGTCCGCAGACCAAATAGGTACCAGACTGCCACTGCCAGTCAGCCAGTATAGTGACGTAAATACGAATTTATGACCATTACTTGCTGACTTCCTGAACTTCGGTTCGGATTCGGTTCGGTTCGGCCCGAAGTTGGCCCTGCTTTGGTTCGGTTCGGTTCGGCCCCGTAAAGTGCCTTCTGTTGAACCCTAATACATACTATGCAGTGGGTAGATAAAACTCCTTGAGACTCAAAATTTATTTTCCTTCAAATATTACCTGGTGCGGCGCGATTTTCATAATGTCTGGAGCAGGAGCACTATTCAGAGCACTCTTTCAGTAGGGAACATATGCTTAACTAAGCAGTACGGCTCGCATTTGGATTGAGATGAGATGAGATGAGAAAAATTGGGGCACTTTTGGGGAACTACTGCTGCTCTAAATAATCGGACCTTAAGTTTCCGATTAATTCTCGGTGACTTCCAAATCCTGGAAAGCCTATTCAAGGCTGCCCATGCCTTTCCCTTACGTATTCGAAGGTCCTCACCTGACTTCCGGATCCATGATCCCAGGTAACAGAAGTCGTCCACATGCTCAAGCATACCATCCTTTGAGCTTATGCTCATCCGATCAGAGACTTGCTGAGGACTTTCAAAGTTAACTGTCAGAATTTTGGTCTTTCTGGAGTTAATAAAAAGGCCAACACTAGAAGCAGCATGTTCTAATGAGCTGAGGAGCCGTTGGGCTCCCTCTAATGATTCTGAGAGTACTCCTAAGTCATCAGCAAAGTCTAGATCAGTTAGGTACTTGGCAGGATTTCCTCGACTTCTGGAGCCAGTAGGTGGAGTTATCATCACCCCATCATCATTATAATGATCTAAGGACATGCGTAGAACATAGTCAACCACAATAATGAACAAGAATGGTGCAAGTGTGTCTCCTTGGAGGACGCCCCATAACACTTCAAATGGTTCTGTGTCACCGTCAACAGTAGACACAAATGTTGTCGAACCATCGTATACTGATCTGATTGCTGCAATAATTTCATCAGGAATCCCATATAATGAAAGTATGCTGAACATACGTGAGCGAGAGACTGAATCAAAGGCCTTGAAGAAGTCAACAAAGATAACAGCCAGATGCCTGTCTTTCTTTTTTGATAACTCTTCAATTATCCTTCTAAGTGCCAAAATGGGCTCCATGGTCCCACGACCTTTACGGAACCCATTCTGATTTCCACGGAGCAGTCTCTCAATGGGATCCCTGATGCGATTTAATAGAATCCTATTGTATAGCTTTGCAGCAATCGAGATCAATGAGATTCCCTGAAAAGAACCATAGAGTGTTAGGTTGCCCTTCTTGGGAACTGGCACCAACTTATTTGTTTTCATTTCTTGTGGGACTCTTGTTGTTCGGTACATGTCTACTATGATGGGATAGATGAGCTTTAAACACTCAGGTATTTTAAAGACCTCAGGGGGAACACCATCTACTCCACTGGCACGATTGGTCTTAATGCTCTTTGCAGCAGCCTTCACTTCTGCAAAGGAGATATCGCCAATGGGAATATCTGGGAGTACAGACTCAGACACTTTTACTTCTATAAAGTTATCAGGCAATACCCTGTCATTATTGAGGAGCTTTTCAAAGTGGGCTTTCCAACCATTGAGGCGATCGGCTGGTGATTCAGCCTTAACCTTGGTGGTTGGTTGGCTTTTCCGCCCAGTAAGCAGATTGATCGATTTCCATGCCTGGGATGATTGCCTGCTGTCGTCAGCATCATTGATGGCATCAACCTGTTGGTTTATTAGCTCCTGTAGATTAGCAGAGTACTGCCTGTTCAGGGACCTAGATGCAGCCTTAACTGCATTCTTGGCCGCTGTAGTCTGTTTGAGTCGGGACTCTTTCTGCGCCTTATGAAGGTCATTTCGGCACTTCTGAATTTTGTTGTCAGTCCAGGGGGCCCTTTTCCTGTTTCGAGGGTATATAGGAACTGTTTCTGCAGCTGCTAACTTAACTGCTTCTGTAAAGGCAGTATAGCCCTCACAGTGATCTGCCGCCTCAGAGGCAAGAGCCTCATACCTGTTGCTCAGCTGTAGTGTGAAGCTGGATCTCACACTTGGCTGTTGCAACAGAGAGGACCAGTCATGCCGCGGCAAGGCAGATTTCGTTGTTCTGCTAGCACGCAGACTAAGTCTTACCTTGGCCACAATAAGGCGGTGATCACTGGAGAAGGGTCGAAGTGTAAATGCATTACAGTCTTGTATAGAGCTCCTGTATTTCCTACGAAACAGAATATGGTCTATCTGGGACTTGTGACCACTGGGTCCACTATGAGTCCATAGCTTTCCAGTTCGCTTCTTGAACTGGGTTCCAGCCGAAAACAATCCATTTCCAGAGATAAAATCCTGAAGATGGACAGAATTTCGGTTAACACTATTGCTATAGACCCAGGGCGATGTAGGTGATTGATGCAGACTTGCATTAAAGTCTCCCAGGAATGTTAAGAATGCATGCTGATCCACTCCATCAGTAGCTGCTTGTAGATTGTGGTAGAAATTTTCCACCTCCTCTACAGGGGCAACACTAGTTGGAGAGTAGCACACAATCAGAACCACCTTAGGAAACTTCTTAGCCAGTCTTCCAGAACATGAGAAGTGGCAACGGATGATGCGGTTAGAGATTTGGTCTATTTTGTCCAATGCTGCATGTGCAGTTGGATTCATCAATAGACCAATTCCACCATTGCCACTATCATCTGCTGACGCGAGGGCGAGTCGCCAACCGCCTCCCCATGTCCTTAATCAGAACCTCATCAGTCTGTCCAGTCTGCATTCGGTGCTCTTGAACACCCACTGCGCTAAGAGAAAGCTTATCTGCCAAGGCAGTCAGCTCACCTTGTCGCATTGGGGACCCGAGTGTTAGGGTGTTTACTGAGGCTAGTCTTGTGACTTGCCTCAGATTCACCAATGGCTTTGTTGGTCGGGGTGGAACATGAGAGTAGCCTCCAACTCCAGAATCCCTCTCCCCATCACAATCTGGCCTTCCTGGTGACCCAGGGTTTGGGCCAGAAAGGTCATCAGGAAAGGGACTCAAAGAATTGTTGGCTGCTCTCTCTCCAGTAGGGGGTGAGACAGGCAGCCGGTCAGGAGTTAACTGACGCCTGTGAGGCCGATTGTGTCCGGTAATTCCACTGGCCTCTAGTGGCCGGACCTCCGCATTGCTAATGTAATCCATAGTGGGGGTTGGGGGGTGCTTTTTTGCCGAGTCAGCTCTCGGGGCAAATACCACACCCTGGTTTGCCATTCCACAGGGTGGGTGTCGCAATGGAGTCAGATATGAGGCCCATCACCCATATCTACTCTGGCGCACATGACCCACAATTGGCTGTTGCAGCTCATCTGCTGGGTCATGCCCTGTACCCTTGCTGCCAGGTGCAGGTCGCAGTGAAGTGCTCTCAGAGTGGACATGAGAACACTCTACTCCTGACCAGCCATTGGTAGATCACCATCTGCCTGGTCAGGCCACATACCCCTGCAGCCAAGTATATGGGTCCTTAATCCAGGACCAAGGGCGTCCTTATCCCAGAACGAAGGGGGTCCTAGTTACAGGACCAGATTTGCCCTAGTAAGAGGGTCTATGCAGCTACAGGTGGCACCTCCTTTATGCTGCATGGAGGTGGCAAGTTTTCTTGATCAATGACCTAGAATACCGGACCTGACCATGCGCAGGCCTCAACCCAGTCAACCCTACTATTGTAATAATATAATAAATTTGGCTTAATTTTGGGCAGTTTCCATTTATGACTTTTATTTATATATTTAATAACTGCATTAGGCTTTAGGGTCTATTTTATTTATTTAGGCCTATACAAGACTTACAGGACTTATATATTTTTTTCATTTTAATTTATTGCTGTATTGTGTTTATCAGTTAATCCACAATATATAGGCCTAATCAATCAGTGCGGCTCATTGGCTAATGCCATGGTAGTTATGTTTTATGAACAACTTAACATATATACTACCGATAGAACAACTACACTATACCGACTCTAAACATCCAAGAAATTAATGTGGGAAATCCACAACAACAACAAAATCGATCTTTTATCACATCGCATAACACAACAAACATAATCTGTACATAATTACAATGCTCGATCAACGTCACGCGAAAACTACTTCCCGACTATTACTAACACAAAATCTCACTGTAAAATATAATAAATAATAAATAAACTGTAATACATATACTATTAACCTTAAGGAACTTAATCCAAAATTGCAATCCTGATCCCGTAAGACGGGATCCTGAGAGTAATAATCCCGGTCCCAATCCCGGAAATCCCGAAAAGTTTGATCCCGTTTAAACACTAAAGTATGTACATATTAGCTCTGGCATTATCATTGACAATAATGCTACCTGTCCTGTACTGCTGTACTTAATAGCAGATATTACAGATAATAAAAACACATTGTGAATAAATAATAATATTATGAAATAAAATAAGAATGAATACACAATATAAAATATATAAATAAATAAATAATAAAACAAATTAAAATAATACACAAACGGCAGAACTTAATTTAGATCAACTTGAGAGAGCTTTGGCAGAACAACTTAAGGTCGTTATCAATCAGTATCAGATGGTATCCTGGTATTTATTTATACTCTGAGAAAAATGATCTGTGCTCTCAATTATGATACGATAAATAGCCGGTAATCAGTCGAATTTCTTCTAAAAATAAAAATATGGGGGGTGGGGCTCCGCTCCAGTTCTCTAAATTACAACACTATTTTCCACTCAGGATAAATTTAAGTTGTTTAAAAATTGGAAGAGAAATTTTATTTATTTACACTGAATTACCCACTACTGTTCAAAACAACCCCATATTAATTCCCAACCAGTGTCGTATTGCTTGCTGTTAAATTGGCAGTTTTATTTTTATTATATTTTGTGTTTATGAACCGGATATTATAAGGTTCTCGTTTGAGCAACATGACTGCATTCCATAGGCCACCTGTTATTCATTCGCTGAATGATTGGATATCTTAACTAACGTATATACTTTATTACGTTATAAACAAACCAGCTTATTAAATACAGTATTTGTATTGCCATTTCTGACAGAGCACGGGAATAACGTTGTACTTTGCATTGAGTGATTAGTTGGCCTAAATATGATAGCCCACTCCATAGCGAATACTTCATCCGTCCTGGTAGCTCAGTGCACACACCCGGTTGAAGATAACAGGAAGTTTGAAACCAATGTACTGGGTTCGAGCCCCCATAGGGTCGGTTGATATTTTTCGCTATTGAGGCGGAGGGCATTATCATATTGTCCAATTACATAGTGTTTGTATCTGTATATACATACAATATTGCAATGTTCTAGAGTTAATAGGCCCTATACGGAAATAATACCCTGAAGCGAATAAATCTCAATAATCACTGATACCGTTCCAGAAGCAAATTAACCTGAGGTTATTATATTAGGTTAATTTACTTAAGGATAAGGCAGAAGTGATTCTTACACTTTATTCGCTGA
Organism: Nemertoderma westbladi; assembly: GCA_032718475.1. Lineage (NCBI taxonomy): Eukaryota > Metazoa > Xenacoelomorpha > Nemertodermatida > Nemertodermatidae > Nemertoderma > Nemertoderma westbladi. Next base: position 14,548 of record JAUCBJ010000917.1, on the reverse strand, counting down.
TAGTTTTTATTTCCGTATATTAACTCTAGAACATTGCAATATTGTGTTTATTGTTAATTTGAGTATATTGAACGAACTACAGCATACTTTTTGTATTTTTAAGGATCGTGTTCTAATATAACACACATATTCTTTTTTTTCTAGTGATTTTTAATCCCACTTTGCGTAGCTTTTAAATCCATTTCCTTGCATTCATATCCCTCCAGAGGTCGTGGGTTCTACCCCTGCAGGTGGGCCAGGATAGTTTTCGTTTTGGCACAAATGTTTTTTAAAGGGACTAATGAAACCAGGGCGCCTATTTGCTTTGTTCCTTAAATGGTCGTTATATGAGTATCGGTATGTCTGTGGAGTATACAGTACTTCGTAGATCTGTGGGTGTACGATGGCAAACAAAGGAAAGATCTTAAGTTTTTTTTCATGCCGTTACTATCTAATTTAATGATGCTCGCATGGCTTTTGGTGATATCAGTTTGTAATAAGAGTTATTTTTCTTACGAATACTGGAGCAGAATTTAAAGAGCCATTCTGTCAATCTTATTGACTTGGTCATTTTGTTTAACGGCGATATTTTCAGTTTCTCTGAGATACGATTTGAGAATAGATATATGGGAAAGAAACAGTACCAAATTTTGTATATATATTTGCTGTACCATAGGATAATACATAAATTTCTATAAATATACTGCAACATATGTTTTTTGGAATTCCGTATCAGATCAATTTCTAAGAAAAGAGTATAATTATTGGAAAAAATAGTATTATAGAACATTTATTTAAAATTATACGAAAATAATTTTAGCTATAGTTTCCAGCAACATGCGAAAATTAACAATAAACTTAATTTTCTATGAATAGCTCTATATTTTGAGGTGAGGCCTGAGGTGTATCTGTTTCTGATCCCTAAACAATTAGGAGTACTGAATGGCGTCATACATTCATTTTTAATATTATTTAATAAGCTAATTAGTTGTACTAATTTAAAAGTAAGTAATAGGCCTACCAAATATAATAATAAATTAATTGTTGTAGGATAGAGTGGTGGTGTATTAAATATATATATATAATATGGGCTGGAACCCTTACCTCGGTTTCATACTTCCGGTTGCCTTCTGTCTCATAGACGCAACGTTCGAGCCCTATAGGGTTTGTTTATATTTTTCGCTATGTGGAGCGTTATCATATTATGATAGTATATTATTTATTAAACCATACCTATTTATATATTTTTTTTAATGTTGATTTTATGTTAAATTATATTATATATTTAGTATTAAGAAATTTAGACTATTCCATTAACTGTTTAATGGCATTGTAAGTAAGATGTAAGTAAATCTTACTTACAATTATTCATATAGCCTACAATATTAATTGAAGTTTACTTTTTATTTTAATACTCATCTGAGTGGAATTTGTAAAAAGCAGTAAAGTCAATCTAAATTAACGAGATTAGAGCATGTCCTGTGATAATAGGCCTAAAATAAGATATAACATTGACATTGGTTTTATAACTTTTATCCAAATCAGTTTATCGCTCGTGGAATTTAGTATAAAGTCCTACATGACATGATTTATACATAACTCAACTGTTGCACAGGTAACCAGTAAATAAACTTTCTAATCTCCCTCACCCATAACTATCCATTGTCCAAGGATATGCAGGCATATACCAAAAACACAATAGGTGTGGCCCCATGGCGTGATTGTTACATGTATTATTTGACCCCTTGAGCGTGATGGTAAACACACAATAGGATTAATTTAAAAGTGAGATATGCGCTTCCAAATATATTTCGATCCACATAGTGATCACAGGATGATAAATATAATTATTGCATAGGACATTGTTCATTTTTCTAATTATTACTTAATTGCGCATTCCACAACCTTTGTAGCATCTTGTCGCCACCAATCGGCACTGCAGGCACGCACCTTGAGTCATGCCGTCCATTGCTATTGTATAGAATTGATGGGCATGTTCTTCAGGATGTCGCCTGAGTCTCCTAGGATGTACCACAGACATTCATAAACACACTTTAAGATGTTTTTAACGTCAGTTATCGTTAAAGCAGTACAACCATACAGAGAAGTACAGCCGTCTGGCAAACCTTCGGTACCGTCTGGCAAACCTTCGGTACCGTCTGGCAAACCTTCGGTACCGTCTGGCAAACCTTCGGTACCGTCTGGCAAACCTTCGGTACCGTCTGGCAAACCTTCGGTACCGTCTGGCAAACCTTCGGTTCCGTCTGGCAAACCTTCGGTACCGTCTGGCAAACCTTCGGTACCGTCTGGCAAACCTTCGGTACCGTCTGGCAAACCTTCGGTACCGTCTGGCAAACCTTCGGTACCGTCTGGCAAACCTTCGGTACCGTCTGGCAAACCTTCGGTACCGTCTGGCAAACCTTCGGTACCGTCTGGCAAACCTTCGGTACCGTCTGGCAAACCTTCGGTACCGTCTGGCAAACCTTCGGTACCGTCTGGCAAACCTTCGGTACCGTCTGGCAAACCTTCGGTACCGTCTGGCAAACCTTCGGTACCGTCTGGCAAACCTTCGGTACCGTCTGGCAAACCTTCGGTACCGTCTGGCAAACCTTCGGTACCGTCTGGCAAACCTTCGGTACCGTCTGGCAAACCTTCGGTACCGTCTGGCAAACCTTCGGTACCGTCTGGCAAACCTTCGGTACCGTCTGGCAAACCTTCGGTACCGTCTGGCAAACCTTCGGTACCGTCTGGCAAACCTTCGGTACCGTCTGGCAAACCTTCGGTACCGTCTGGCAAACCTTCGGTACCGTGTGGCAAACCTTCGGTACCGTCTGGCAAACCTTCGGTACCGTCTGGCAAACCTTCGGTACCGTCTGGCAAACCTTCGGTACCGTCTGGCAAACCTTCGGTACCGTCTGGCAAACCTTCGGTACCGTGTGGCAAACCTTCGGTACCGTCTGGCAAACCTTCGGTACCGTCTGGCAAACCTTCGGTACCGTCTGGCAAACCTTCGGTACCGTCTGGCAAACCTTCGGTACCGTCTGGCAAACCTTCGGTACCGTCTGGCAAACCTTCGGTACCGTCTGGCAAACCTTCGGTACCGTCTGGCAAACCTTCGGTACCGTCTGGCAAACCTTCGGTACCGTCTGGCAAACCTTCGGTACCGTCTGGCAAACCTTCGGTACCGTCTGGCAAACCTTCGGTACCGTCTGGCAAACCTTCGGTACCGTCTGGCAAACCTTCGGTACCGTCTGGCAAACCTTCGGTACCGTCTGGCAAACCTTCGGTACCGTCTGGCAAACCTTCGGTACCGTCTGGCAAACCTTCGGTACCGTCTGGCAAACCTTCGGTACCGTCTGGCAAACCTTCGGTACCGTCTGGCAAACCTTCGGTACCGTCTGGCAAACCTTCGGTACCGTCTGGCAAACCTTCGGTACCGTCTGGCAAACCTTCGGTACCGTCTGGCAAACCTTCGGTACCGTCTGGCAAACCTTCGGTACCGTCTGGCAAACCTTCGGTACCGTCTGGCAAACCTTCGGTACCGTCTGGCAAACCTTCGGTACCGTCTGGCAAACCTTCGGTACCGTCTGGCAAACCTTCGGTACCGTCTGGCAAACCTTCGGTACCGTCTGGCAAACCTTCGGTACCGTCTGGCAAACCTTCGGTACCGTGTGGCAAACCTTCGGTACCGTCTGGCAAACCTTCGGTACCGTCTGGCAAACCTTCGGTACCGTCTGGCAAACCTTCGGTACCGTGTGGCAAACCTTCGGTACCGTCTGGCAAACCTTCGGTACCGTCTGGCAAACCTTCGGTACCGTGTTGCAAATTGTTTACCATTAAAAATTACTTCCCTACTATTTGTTCGTCCGCCTGATTATCAGATGGTACCTCAACTTTGTTTGATGACGTTTCTTGGCAAACGTTGCTATTTTTAATTGTAGACATAAATTTTTTTGGTCATGGTTGTGTAATGTTTGTGTTTATGTGTAGTGTAATTATTCTTGTTTTATACCCCATGTATTTAAGGGGGATATATTGCAATTTACTAAAATGTTTTTTTTATATTTAGTTACATTATTCTTAAAAATTCACTTAATTATATTTTGATATATCAAAACAAACACGACCAAACTTTAGCTTATGCTTATACCATTCCGGTAGCTTAATCTTGCTGTCAGGAAATCTGGGATGTGTTCGTAGCTGCTTGAAATTATAACTTAACCAATGGAAGACCACTAAGCACCAACCCAGCTCTGTTATTTCTCAACCCAATCCCACTGAATAATGTTTGGTATTAAACATAATTGCCTATCATTCACATTAAATAATATCTTGTAGAGGCTTGAATTGTGAATGTGTGATGTGTAAAGCCAATTTCTGTTTGTCTTGGCGTATTTTTCGTTGGTACGCCGAAATATAAAAAATAGGTACTATCCTACAATCCCAACCCAATATTTATTTATCAGTTGTTAGTTTCCGGTACGGTACAGACAGTACAGGTTTTTCTTATTACGTAATTATTGGTATCATTAATCTCTTACTATACCGGTTCGATATATAATTATATATAATTAAATCAGTTTGAGGACCTTATCTCTATTATTTGATTGTTTATGTTCCCGTGTGGTTTATCGATTTTACATGTTGCCTAGTTCGCTTTATCATTTACTTTAGCGCTGTTACTTCCTGGTACGGTGGTGGGTGGAGTGAGGCCATCTGTCACCTCTGATACCCTCTATCGCCTACATTTAATCACCACGTTCTCTTCTTATTCTGAGACTTATTTGAATTAGAGATGTCCTATTTTGTTATATAATAATATACGGGTAGCTCTTATGTTATATAAGACTACTTATCTATAACATTGGTACGTACACTACTAGTAGTTCGTCTTAATATTAGTAAACTCTAAGGTAAGAAAGGCTGAAGTCAAACATTGTTTTGTCGTGAATATTAATTTGGATATAAATATTTATTCTTAATTAATTAATTATCCCTAATTGCATAATTAATTTGTAATTTTGCGCTGTGGCTTACAGTATGTTTATTTCATATTTTAAGTTTGTATATCGGTAATAGAGTAATCAAATCAATATGGATGGATTGGATAATTACACTAATTTACTTTGAATATGATGCCCATGATCCATCCATGCACATCAACGCATCAACATTCAACCCAGTCGATTGTCAGCAACTCACGCCGCACCACTTTAATTAATAATTTGTTGTCATTCTGTTTTCTGGTTGGTAGTATAGTACTGATTTCAGTATTAAGTACAGGTACATAAACATTAGCCTAATTTTCCGGCTAAATATTGTAATTTTTCTTCAGGGGCGTATTGAGTTCTGATAATAATTCGGGTGTCAGCTCAGTTTCTCCGCACCCCGTTCCAGCTCCCCACCCCGATTCCAACCCAGTTCCTCCGCACCCCGTTCCAGCTCCCCACCCCGATTCCTACCCAGTTCCCACAGCTACTAGGTCTGCGATTAGACCTAGATCAGGTCTTCCGCGGCTCAGCAGGTCGACTAATATGGGACAAACTTTGGGTGATCAGCAGGTAAGATCCGGGTAATATAAAGCCGTTTATTTATCTCGGTTTATTTTACATAATTTTATGGTCGCCTTGTGGCGTCTTTGCGACACATTGACGCCGACTGTATTAGCCCATCGATTTATGTCTGCAATCTGTATACGGGTCTGTCTGTGTGTCTGTACCGACCGACCGATATTAAAATACCGAAAACTGTTTCAATGTATCCCAAATATTACGATTGTAAATAATTGTAGTCTAACCAAAGTAGCGGCACCTAAAGGAATGCATGATTTATAATAATATTATAATACTCCATCGTGGGCCTACAATACAGTATACTAGTAGTGCTAGTACTAGTAGTACTTTACTGCCATACTGAAATAATATTGGTACTATATTTCTTACGGTTAGACACAATGTATATCAATATGTTTCAATTTGAATTGAAATTTGGGTTATTTCTTTCTAATTGGAATTATTTTTGTTTATTTTTTATTTATTTGTTTTTTTTTGCAATAAATACTCAATAAACTGAGTAATTTAAGTTTTCATTTAATTTTCTAGGCGAATTCTAAAGAAGATTTGACTGTCGGAGGGTCACAGTATCGACAGGAGAAGTCGGTTTTAGGACAAACCAGCCAGACAGACAGACCTGTGGGCATCAGCAAACCGTTATCCTATAGAAATCACTCAGGGTTCAAATCAAAGATTCTACAACATTCTGTCTCCCGCCCCTTACCAATGCCTGCACCTCAGACGGTACCTGTCTCCCGCCCCTTACCAATGCCTGCACCTCAGACGGTACCTGTCTCCCGCCCCTTACCAATGCCTGCACCTCAGACGGTGCCTATTTCACATCCTTTATCATCGTCTGTTCCGGCCGACAAGTCTGTATCGGACAGTCGGCCTGTAGCCGGAAATAAATTGAGTTATGTAGACCGCAATTGCGTTGCTTCGGGCACCGCTCGAGGGGGGATCCCTATTAAGAGCGGTTTACGTAGCAGTAATATAGTACCACCCCGTACGGTAGCTCCTACTTCTACAAATAAAATTATAGCACACAATGCTATAAGTAACTCTGTAACAGACCCTACCACAAGTAAGGGTATTGCTGTGCCCGGCGGGGGTACAAGTAGAAACATAGCCTCCCGTTCTACGGGTATCAGTGTACAAGCCCCCTCTAGCAGTGTCGTCGTACCACCGTCTTCCTCTACTACAGTTGCGCCCCCTGATAGTTCCTCAGTTGCGCTCCCTGGTAGTTCCTCAGTTGGGCCCCCTGGTAGTTCCTCAGTTGGGCCCCCTGGTAGTTCCCCAGGTGGGCCCCCTGGTAGTTCCCCAGGTGCGGCCCCTGGTAGTTCCTCAGTTGGGCCCCCCGGTAGTTCCCCAGGTGCGCCCCCTGGTAGTTCCTCAGTTGGGCCCCCCGGTAGTTCGCCAGGTGGGCCCCCTGGTAGTTCGCCAGGTGGGCCCCCTGGTAGTTCCTCAGTTGGGCCCCCCGGTAGTTCGCCAGGTGGGCCCCCTGGTAGTTCCTCAGTTGGGCCCCCCGGTAGTTCCCCAGGTGGGCCCCCTGGTAGTTCCTCAGTTGGGCCCCCCGGTAGTTCCCCAGGTGGGCCCCCTGGTAGTTCCCCAGGTGCGCCCCCTGGTAGTTCCTCAGTTGGGCCCCCCGGTAGTTCCCCAGGTGCGCCCCCTGGCGCCACTCGCTGGTACCAGTCGGTGGACCATCGGCCTGAACGCGGCCGCGCGTCCGAAACCAGACGGAGCGCTTTACTGAAACCGGGGTTCAAAACTGGTAAGTGAAATGGTTAAATTGTGTTTATTACTATTCTAAAAGGCTTTAGGTTAACTTAATTAAAGTAGTTTGTGTGTTTATCTTACTTTATACATTATTTCATGGTTTTATATTTATTCATCTGTTTCAATTCCTCTTTATTATTGCGCACAACTCATGATTGTAATTCATTATGTTTTTCGTTTCTTTGTTACGGATATATTGATTTCCAACTATAATAAGTACATTCCTTGCATTCCATCCTCAGTAGGCGGTATCGTTTCTCACAAACAGCTCGCCTATAATTAAATCCAGATGCTTTGAAGTACCGGCACTCTATTTTAATAAATGCTTACCGCAATCTAGGACTAGTAACTCATCAATTAAAAAAATAATGTAGGGCCTTAACAAACTTTATAAATAATATTAATCACATTTGTAGGATGTCTTAGGACTATACTAACTGTTAATGTTAATTGATTCCCATTGAATATCTCCAAAAAGTGCCAAAATACAGGAGGTTAAAAAAATTGTATTATCGCCTACCCCATCAACGTGTAATACGTTGACTTATTGATTTAAAATTATAGTTCGTTTCCTGCATCAGTATAGTAAACATTGATGGTATTTAATCCGTAAGCCTTTGAGTTGGAAATGCCTTCTGTACATTTTGCCACACAGGTAACGACGGTTGTTTTAAACCAATCTGGTTGTAGCCAGAGTAAATTATGCCTATAACTCTTTTAGCTACCTGTTTTTTGTTCTCCTTTTAGTTATCTAATACAGTAGACTAGGGCTATTGTTGCTTTTGTACTGCTGACAATTGTGTGTGAGATTCGCCCCGTTGTATTTTAGGTAATAAGTTTTCAGTGAACAGCAACGTGGCCCAACATCAATTGAGATCAGCCAATCAGAGTTCGACCCATAAGGGGACCCAGGATAGACAACCGAGACCCTGCGTGGACCCGTCGGAGAGAGGTTCCGATCCCAGCGTTCCTCCGCCCCCAACTGCTACCGCTCTCCACTCGGACGAGTCCACCACTCCGCTCTCCCTCGCAGTTGTACACGAGGCTCCGAAGCTCTGCAGGGTAACCTTCTTGGAATCCGCCCCGATGTCTGTCTCGCCCACCGTCCGAACGTCTGCCAACCGACGGACTGGTGCGGACGACGATCGCCCAACCACAGACAGACCGGCTAATGAAGTCTCGAACGAGTCACCGGATACTGCTGAGTCGATCCAACTGTCCGTCGATGTTTCATCGCCCTCTAGTACCTCAGAGATCGGACCTCCTCTATCAAACACTTCCGCTATCTCATCCAGGTATTTATCCTTTTATATTTAGTTTTTATGTTTATAATGCGAACCGGCCTATTATATCTATATGGTTGATATCACCTTGGTGCGGCCTATTAGAAATGGTTTGGGATTCCAATCAGGGGGCACTGGTTCTATCCCTAGATGGGGGCAATGCTGTTTGGGTACAGTGCTTTAAAGTCTGTCGCCTAGCCCAACCCAGGCTTTCATCCTTAACTGGACGATAAATGGGAACCAAGGTAACTTGGAATACAGGATCACACATGGTGATGAACAGGCATTCCTTTAGGAAACAGAGTGGAAGGGTTTACTGTGGAAGATCACCCAAGGTGGTGAACAGGCATTCCTTTAGGAAACAGAGTGGAAGGGTTTACTGTGGAAGATCACCCAGGGGGGTTAACAAGGATTCCTTTAGGAGACAGACTGGAAGGGTTTACTGTGGAAGATCACCCATGGTGGAGAACGGGTATTCCTTTAGGAAACAGAGTGGAAGGGTTTACTGTAGAAGATCACCCATGGTGGAGAACGAGTATTCCTTTAGGAAACAGAGTGGAAGGGTTTACTGTGGAAGATCACCCATGGTGGTGAACATGCATTCCATTAGGAAACAGAGTTGAAGGGTTAGGGTTTACTGTGGAAGATCACCGATGGTGATGAACAGGTATTCCTTTAGGAAACAGAGTGGAAGGGTTTACTGTGGAAGATAAACCCACGGTGGTGAACAGGCATTCCTTTAGGAAACAGAGTGGAAGGGTTTACTGTAGAAGATAACCCACGGTGGTGAACAGGCATTCATTTAGGAAACAGAACGGAAGGGTTTACTGTGGAAGATCACCTATGGTGGTGAACGGACATTCCTTTAGGAAACAGAGTGGAAGGGTTTACTGTGGAAGATCACCCATGGTGGTGAACAGGTATTCCTTTAGGAAACAGAGTGAAAGGGTTTACTGTGGAAGATAAACCCACGGTGGTGAACAGGCATTCCTTTAGGAAACAGAGTGGAAGGGTTTACTGTGGAAGATCACCGATGGTGGTGAACAGGTATTCCTTTAGGAAACAGAGTGGAAGGGTTTACTGTGGAAGATAAACCCACGGTGGTGAACAGGCATTCCTTTAGGAAACAGAGTGGAAGGGTTTACTGTAAAAGATAAACCACGGTGGTGAACAGGCATTCATTTAGGAAACAGAACGGAAGGGTTTACTGTGGAAGATTACCCATGGTGGTGAACAGGGATTCCTTTAGGAAACAGAGTGGAAGGGTTTACTGTGGAAGATCACCGATGGTGGTGAACAGGTATTCCTTTAGGAAACAGAGTGAAAGGGTTTACTGTGGAAGATAAACCCACGGTGGTGAACAGGCATTCCTTTAGGGAACAGAGTGGAAGGGTTTACTGTGGAAGATCACCCATGGTGGTGAACAGGTATTCCTTTAGGAAACAGAGTGGAAGGGGTTACTGTGGAAGATAAACTCACGGTGGTGAACAGGGATTCCTTTAGGAAACAGAGTGGAAGGGTTTACTGTGGAAGATAAACCCACGGTGGTGAACAGGCATTCCTTTAGGAAACAGAGTGGAAGGGTTTACTGTGGAAGATCACCCATGGTGGTGAACAGGCATTCCTTTAGGAAATAAAGTGGAAGGGTTTACTGTGGAAGATCACCCATGGTGGTGAACTGGTATTCCTTTAGGAAACAGAGTGGAAGGGTTTACTGTGGAAGATCACCCATGGTGGTGAACAGGTATTCCTTTAGGAAACAGAGTGGAAGGGGTTACTGTGGAAGATAAACCCACGGTGGTGAACAGGCATTCCTTTAGGAAACAGAGTGGAAGGGTTTACTGTGGAAGATCACCCATGGTGGTGTGTATGGGACCCCCGCTGCATGCGTCTATCCCCACTGCCTTAATGTGAAAGATAACGCCGGCCACCGAAATGCCACAGCCACTCTAGCAACCGCTAGCGTAGTAACCCGTTACTTTACGTCCGTCGGCTACCACACACTTCTAATCCAACAAAGGCCCTTCCCAGTGGCACTTGTTTTCCCGAGGAGAATGGGCAGAAGGGTACAGGGTACATCAATAGCTACGGACAGGATGGCAATTACTTCCCCCTTTGCTTACGCAGGTGGACAATAACATCAATATCAAAGAATATAATATATTGTATATTTAGTATTGATTTGAAACAAAGGGTTACGTAATTTGTAATATTGATATACACTTACCAACAAATAATTCGTCCGGACGCTACCACCCGTTCCTCCTGAATTGCACTGCACTGTAGGCCTTGCGTCTATGAGAAGATCCGCACACAAAATAAATATTACAGCATAAAACTTAACTTAACTAGATAATACGGCCATATTGGACTACGTAATACTTGAAATAATAAACAATGGAGGGATGTAAATATATGTCTGACTGTAAAATACGTTGTAATTGTAAGATTTTAATAGCACAAGTGTTAATGATAATTTGTAATTTAACTGTCTGAACCTGAACCTGAACCTGGTAACAAATAGGAGTAAATTACCATCCCTCCAAAACTAATTAAAGCTACCAACAGAGTCAACTGAATAACAAGGAGAGAGTGCAAATAAATTGTTGTTACTGCTATTATATAGTATAAGAGTTGACCTCTATAATTACTTATTACCATTAGGAACTGAGCAACATAATTGGCTGTAATAATAACGGCATTAATAATCTGATGCAGGGCCAATCAGAGGACGGCTTCTGCTGAATAGGTATGTCGAATAGAGTGTACCGTAATATATTGGCATTGTTACTGAACATAATTGGTGTATAATGTATAAATATAAATTGGATCTGAGATTCATAGACGCTCTACCATTACTGTTAATGATAATTTGTAATTTAACTGTCTGAACCTGAACCTGAACCTGGTAACAAATAGGAGTAAATTACCATCCCTCCAAAACTAATTAAAGCTACCAACAGAGTCAACTGAATAACAAGGAGAGAGTGCAAATAAATTGTTGTTACTGCTATTATATAGTATAAGAGTTGACCTCTATAATTACTTATTACCATTAGGAACTGAGCAACATAATTGGCTGTAATAATAACGGCATTAATAATCTGATGCAGGGCCAATCAGAGGACGGCTTCTGCTGAATAGGTATGTCGAATAGAGTGTACCGTAATATATTGGCATTGTTACTGAACATAATTGGTGTATAATGTATAAATATAAATTGGATCTGAGATTCATAGACGCTCTACCATTACAGTGCTTCCTAAAAAAATATTTTTGAAAAAAAATTTATTTTTAAAAACCCGGATATGAATCTACAGAGACATATGTCAGCGAAATTGATATAGGCCTATTTGAAACTGAAAGTAAATTCCAGTTTTATACCCACAGTCCACACCTCCCAATTTGATAAATTTATGAAACTGAAAACCCATAACCCTTTGGAATGAACGAGTGGCGTTGTCCCTACACTACAAATTGCACAAGTTATCATTTTGCTAAAAAAATATGTTATATGTTACTTAATATTTCTACTAAAACCGTCACCAAAAGGTCCCATAGTTCACCTAAGCTGAACTCTTGAGTTTACGATAGATCCGAGTCTGGTGAAGTCATAACAATCCATGAGAATCTCATTGTGTGCATCAGTGTCGTCGAATCAGTTGTGATATGTCGGTACTTCGTGACGTCATCGACCCGATTATGTGCGCTAGCGAATTAATCAAACGAAACCGACTCAACACCAGCGCTCCCTGCGCTAGCGAATTAATCGAACGAAACCGACTCAACACCAGCGCTCCCTGCGCTAGCGAATTAATCGAACGAAACCGACTCAACACCAGCACTCCCTGCGCTAGCGAATTAATCGAACGAAACCGACTCAACACCAGCGCTCCCTGCGCTAGCGAATTAATCGAACGAAACCGACTCAACACCAGCGCTCCCTGCGCTAGCGAATTAATCGAACGAAACCGACTCAACACCAGCGCTCCCTGCGCTAGCGAATTAATCGAACGAAACCGACTCAACACCAGCGCTCCCTGCGCTAGCGAATTAATCGAACGAAACCGACTCAACACCAGCGCTGCCTGCGCTAGCGAATTAATCGAACGAAACCGACTCAACACCAGCACTGCCTGCGCTAGCGGAGTAATCCCATAATGAACTAATATACCCATAATGAACTGATATACGACGTCATCTTTGCTAAAACTTCATTCATACTTAGATTTCAGCTTGGTGATAGGTCCCCGTAGATACATCGAAGCCAAGTAGAGCACATGAAAACGAAATGAATATGAATTAGTTACTTATTTACGTAGATACATATAATACACATACATACAAATCAAATTGATGAAAATCATTCCCGATTCAAACAATTATGACTTCAATATTTCCCACATAATTAAAGTTTATTATCTTTCTAGTTTGTTAGCATAAATCAATATATATATAGCTTCTAAATTACAATGACTACCGATATTAATCTTCTATGACTGAAGAATTAACTTCTTCCCTTCCTGCATTGTTAGCGGGAAATGTAGAACCCTCTAGCAAGCAGAGTTTCGAAATATCTCTGGAGTATATGCGGCCGTTGTAGCGAACTTTCACTGAACGCACTAGGTTGTCTTCTCCCGCATCAACAGAGTCTACTACCGCCGTTACCCATGTTCCCCTCACCTTGGTATCGGTCATCACTAATACTAGGTCTCCCTTACGAATGTTACGTTTCTTTGTAAACCATCGCTGTCGCTCTCTCAACAATGGAATGTACTCATCAATCCATCGATCCCAGAACACCTTAGCCAGGATCTGCCCTTGCTGCCAAGTTCGTTTCGAATATATAGCATTGGTGTCGAATTGACCTGGAACCTTCGAAGCTGGCCGCCGTAGCAACAAGTCATTTGGAGTTAACGGTTGATCTGCAGTGGGGTCGTCAGATGCCGCGTACAGTGGTCTAGAGTTCAATGACCTGGCAATTTCCGCTAAAGCTGTACGTAAAGTATCCTCATCAACTAAATGGCTACCAATGGACGACCTTAGGGCGTCCTTAACGATCTTTATAAGGCGCTCCCAAACACCAGATGTATGGCTAGCATATGGGGTGTGGAACTTCCACTTAGTCTCTGGTCCTAAGCTGTTCTCAATTATTCCAGAATCCCACTCTACCATGGCTTCCCGAAGTTCCCGCTCCGCCCCTACGAAACAAGTACCATTGTCTGATCTGATGAGTTTCACATCTCCATGGCAACAAATAAAACGTCTATATACATTGATAAATGATGCAGCTGATGCATCGTATGCAATATCCAATGCAACTGCTCGGCTGGTTAGACAAGTGAATATCGCACCCCAGCGCTTCTCACTTCGTCGACCGATCTTAACAGTCATGGGTCCCCAATAGTCCACACCCGTGAAAGTAAAAGGAGGTTCGTAGGCGGTTAATCTTTCAAGTGGCAATGGCGCCATGAGTTGTTTCATCACAGTTGGATGATTACGTTTGCAAATGATGCAGTTTGATAATATATTTCTCACTAAAGCTTGGCCCCCCACAATCCAAAAACGCTTCCTGACATTGGTTAGAGTGTGGTCTCTTCCTGCATGTAAATTATAGCGGTGAATTTGATGAACTATACGAGTTGCGATTATATCACTTCGATGTATGATGATGGGTTCTTTCATATCTCGATCAAATGGCGCCTTAATAATTCGAGATCCCATACGAATAACATTATTCTCGTCCAAAAAAGGGCGGAGTTTATACAACGGACTTGATTTGTTTACAAAAAATCCCCTTTTTAGCCTGCCAAGTTCTACTGGGAATTTCCTAGCTTGACTATATCGTATAAGTTGTCTTTCTGCATCGTAGAATTCATATGAACTCAGTCTCCTACTCTCTTCCTTTCTTAACGACATTCGCTCCATTATCTCCATGGTATATGATTTTATACATTT